>JAWQFJ010002273.1:347500-372179 GCA_034096865.1 Theodoxus fluviatilis
AATTAGAAAGTGGGAGAGCAAATTAGAAGGTGGGGGAGCAAGGTAGAAAAAGAAGAGGAGCAAAGTAGAAGAATAGGAGGAGCAAATTAGAAGGTGGGGGAGCAAAGTAGAAGAAGGGGAGGAGCAAAGTAGAAGAATAGGAGGAGCAAATTAGAAGGTGGAGGAGCAAATTAGAAGAAGGGGAGGAGCAAAGTAGAAGGTGGAGGAGCAAAGTAGTAGAAGGGGGGGAGCAAAGTAGAAGAAGGGGAGGAGCAAAGTAGAAGGTGGGGGAGCAAAGTAGAAGGTGGGAGAGCAAAGTAGAAGGTGGGGGAGCAAATTAGAAGGTGGGAGAGCAAATTAGAAGGTGGGGGAGCAAAGTAGAAGAAGAAGAGGAGCAAAGTAGAAGAATAGGAGGAGCAAATTAGAAGGTGGGGGAGCAAAGTAGAAGAAGGGGAGGAGCAAAGTAGAAGGTGGAGGAGCAAAGTAGAAGAAGGGGAGGAGCAAAGTAGAAGGTGAGGGAGCAAAGTAGAAGAAGGGGAGGAGCAAAGTAGAAGAATAGGAGGAGCAAAGTAGAAGGTGAGGGAGCAAATTAAAAGGTGGGGGAGCAAATTAGAAGGTGGGAGAGCAAATTAGAAGAATAGGAGGAGCAAAAATGAAAGTGGAGCAGCAAAGTGGAGGAGCAAAGTAAAAGTGGAGGGTAAAGTGGAGGAGCAAAGTAAAAGTGGAGGAGCAAAGTAAAAGTGGAGGGCAAAGTGGAGGGCAAAGTGGAGGGCAAAGTGGAGGGCAAAGTGGAGGGCAAAGCGGAGGGCAAAGCGGAGGGCAAAGTGGAGGGCAAAATGGAGGGCAAAGCGGACGGTGGGGGAGGACACACCAGACAAGGGGGCGACGCCACAGCGGAAGTGGAGAGACGACGACGACGACGCCGCAGATGGAGGCAAGAAGAGGAAGCAGCAGCTAAAGCGCGGGGGGTGGGGTGGGGGGGCTGGGGGTGGGGGGAGGGGGAGGATGGCGAGGGCCAGGAGGACGACAGGGCGGAGGGGCACTTCTGGCGGGAAAGGGCGAGCCAAGCCAGGGCTGCAGCACCAGCAGAGTGGTGTCCGCTCCTTCGCCCCCGGGGGGGGGGGGGGGGGGGGGGGGGGGGGAGCTCGCATCCTCACCCTGGCTCTGCTCCAGCAGACCTGAGTTCGGGTGGGAAGGGAGCGACATCGGAGTTCACGCAGCTCTGGCTGTTTACCCTTTTAGGCTCTAGCGCCCGTGGAAGTAGACCCCTACTCCAAACATTTATTCAAGACACAACAGCGCCAGCGCATTTGCTAATCACGCCCTGCGTCTTTCATCGTGCTGCAATATCTGGAACAAGCTGACTCGCGCCGATACGAGACGCCGGCCTTGAACTGCAGTCTCCCGACATGCACCTAGAGAGGAAGTCCAAGTGGCCAGGGCGAGAGGGGATGCTGCCAGCTTTGCTGGTGCCGGGCCGTGCGTGGTGGGAATGCAAGCTGTGCAAGGCAGCAGGCTCCTTCGCCACAGAGGCGAGAATGAAAACATTCATAGAGACATTTGCTCGCCACCTCCGCTTGAGAATGTTCATGCCTCACGGCAACATCCGGGCAAGTTGTCCTGATGACCAGAGCGCAAAAAGCAACACGCGAGAATGTCACAGCTGTGCCACTGCCAGACAGCGGAGCGCGCACCCTCCGTCCTCCACACAGCTGTGCCACTGCCAGACAGCCGAGCGCGCACCCTCCGTCCTCCACACAGCTGTGCCACTGCCAGACAGCCGAGCGCACACCCTCCGTCCTCCACACAGCTGTGCCACTGCCAGACAGCCGAGCGCACACCCTCCGTCCTCCACACAGCTGTGCCACTGCCAGACAGCCGAGCGCGCACCCTCCGTCCTCCACACAGCTGTGCCACTGCCAGACAGCCGAGCGCACACCCTCCGTCCTCCACACAGCTGTGCCACTGCCAGACAGCCGAGCGCGCACCCTCCGTCCTCCACACAGCTGTGCCACTGCCAGACAGCCGAGCGCGCACCCTCCGTCCTCCACACAGCTGTGCCACTGCCAGACAGCCGAGCGCGCACCCTCCGTCCTCCACACAGCTGTGCCACTGCCAGACAGCCGAGCGCACATCCTCCGTCCTCCACACAGCTGTGCCACTGCCAGACAGCCGAGCGCGCACCCTCCGTCCTCCACACAGCTGTGCCACTGCCAGACAGCCGAGCGCACACCCTCCGTCCTCCACACAGCTGTGCCACTGCCAGACAGCCGAGCGCACACCCTCCGTCCTCCACACAGCTGTGCCACTGCCAGACAGCCGAGCGCACATCCTCCGTCCTCCACACAGCTGTGCCACTGCCAGACAGCCG
The DNA here is from genome assembly GCA_034096865.1 of Theodoxus fluviatilis. NCBI lineage: Eukaryota > Metazoa > Mollusca > Gastropoda > Cycloneritida > Neritidae > Theodoxus > Theodoxus fluviatilis. Next base: position 349,851 of record JAWQFJ010002273.1, read on the forward strand.
AGCGCGCACCCTCCGTCCTCCACACAGCTGTGCCACTGCCAGACAGCCGAGCGCGCACCCTCCGTCCTCCACACAGCTGTGCCACTGCCAGACAGCCGAGCGCACACCCTCCGTCCTCCACACAGCTGAGACGCAGCAACCGCCTGCCCAGAAGTTTGGTGGACACGGAAATGATGCCTTACAGACCTACTCAGGGCACTGACCGCGACCTTGCCCTAGGGATACGGCACCATCCTCATGACGCTTGTTTCCTTTCACTGGCACGGCTACACAACCATCATGAAAGGGCAGCGTGGTCGAGGTCGAGGTCGAGGCGTCGCTGGCGATACATTTTTTTCAGAAGCGCCTTCATGGCTTCCACTGAGCGGAGAGGTTTCCCTTTTGATTGGAGCGGTTACACTTGAGCGGCATTGAAACTCGAACGGAGGCTGCTACTTGTTGTGCTGACAACGTGCCACAACGCTTGCTTGGCAAGACAGAGAGAGAGTGGCCACCCCCTCTCTGCCTGTGGGGACCCTCTCCCTGGTCTCCTTTCTCGCGGGCCCGCGTCCTCTCTAAATAGAGTCAGTGAGTCGGTGGCGCATCGCGTTCCTCCAACATTCTGTGTGCGAGAGAAAACACTCTGGAAACGCCGTCGCGCCGAGGAATGGTGGCAACGCGTGTTTAAACACTGCGGGCTCCTCTCAGAGAGCTTTTCCAGTTACACAAACAGTCAGCCCGGGTATCATTTTCATCCTTATAAACTGCGAGTTATCAACTTCCCTCGCCCTCCCCAGGGGCTGCAGGCACAAGTGCCGTGCCATGGCGTTGACCTGAGAAGGGCTCCGTCCACACGGGGCTTGTATGCGGAACTCGTTCTTTGGATAGGAAGTCCTGGGTGCAAGATCGGCAAGCATGCGCAGTCATGTGGTTCCATCCTGCCCACGCCAGCAGGCTCTGTTCCCTGCGGCTGCAGTGAAATCTGGCAGGCATTAACGCCTTTCCACGCCCTTGACGCACGGCCCTGGACGCGCGGCCCTTGACGCACGGCCCTGGACGCGCGGCCCTTGACGCACGGCCCTGGACGCGCGGCCCTGGACGCGCGGCCCTGGACGCGCGGCCCTGGACACATGGCCCTGGACGCACGGCCCTTGACGCACGGCCCTTGACGCGCGGCCCTCGACGCACGGCCCTGGACGCATGGCCCTGGACGCACGGCCCTTGACGCACGGCCCTTGACGCGCGGCCCTCGACGCACGACTCGTGCCGTGAGCAGAGGCGATCCGCTGGACGCATCCGACGCACGAAAGGGCGACCACCAGCAGCCGCCATGACGCGGGGCGAGGTCAATGCCTGGAGAGTGGAATGTCCTGCGTGACAGCTCCACGCCCCGCTCTAGACAGAGGCAGGCAACAGTCAAACGTGTGGTCAGGCTGCGTACCTCCTGCCTCGTTCTTGTATCTCGTGAATGGCAGCGCCTTATCTGATCCAGACGGCAAAAGGGAGGTGCCACGTGACTTCGCTATTCTCGACGTGGCAGCCCAATCACACGGCACGCGCACTGGACAACGACAACCTCAGCCACGCAGCGGAAACGCCTGGTGTTCGTGGCGTCCCGCTGTCCATTGTGTGGCGCGTGGCCACAAGTAGCTCTTCATCTGGAACATCTCGCGATTGGTGATTTTGTTTCCAGTGATCATTTCAATAACCTGGCATCCTAAAAGCATGTTTCCAGTGATCATTTCAATAACCTGGCGTCCTAAAAGCATGTTTCCAGTGATCATTTCAGTAACCTGGCATCCTAAAAGCATGTTTCCAGTGATCATTTCAATAACCTGGCATCCTAAAAGCATGTTTCCAGTGATCATTTCAATAACCTGGCGTCCTAAAAGCATGTTTCCAGTGATCATTTCAGTAACCTGGCATCCTAAAAGCATGTTTCCAGTGATCATTTCAATAACCTGGCATCCTAAAAGCATGTTTCCAGTGATCATTTCAGTAACCTGGCATCCTAAAAGCATGTTTCCAGTGATCATTTCAATAACCTGGCATCCTAAAAGCATGTTTCCAGTGATCATTTCAATAACCTGGCATCCTAAAAGCATGTTTCCAGTGATCATTTCAATAACCTGGCGTCCTAAAAGCATGTTTCCAGTGATCATTTCAGTAACCTGGCATCCTAAAAGCATGTTTCCAGTGATCATTTCAATAACCTGGCATCCTAAAAGCATGTTTCCAGTGATCATTTCAATAACCTGGCATCCTAAAAGCATGTTTCCAGTGATCATTTCAATAACCTGGCGTCCTAAAAGCATGTTTCCAGTGATCATTTCAGTAACCTGGCATCCTAAAAGCATGTTTCCAGTGATCATTTCAGTAACCTGGCATCCTAAAAGCATGTTTCCAGTGATCATTTCAATAACCTGGCATCCTAAAAGCATGTTTCCAGTGATCATTTCAGTAACCTGGCATCCTAAAAGCAAGTTTCCAGTGATCATTTCAGTAACCTGGCGTCCTAAAAGCATGTTTTCAGTGATCATTTCAGTAACCTGGCATCCTAAAAGCATGTTTCCAGTGATCATTTCAGTAACCTGGCATCCTAAAAGCATGTTTTCAGTGATCATTTCAGTAACCTGGCATCCTAAAAGCATGTTTCCAGTGATCATTTCAATAACCTGGCATCCTAAAAGCATGTTTCCAGTGATCATTTCAATAACCTGGCGTCCTAAAAGCATGTTTCCAGTGATCATTTCAGTAACCTGGCATCCTAAAAGCATGTTTCCAGTGATCATTTCAGTAACCTGGCATCCTAAAAGCATGTTTCCAGTGATCATTTCAATAACCTGGCATCCTAAAAGCATGTTTCCAGTGATCATTTCAGTAACCTGGCATCCTAAAAGCAAGTTTCCAGTGATCATTTCAGTAACCTGGCGTCCTAAAAGCATGTTTTCAGTGATCATTTCAGTAACCTGGCATCCTAAAAGCATGTTTCCAGTGATCATTTCAGTAACCTGGCATCCTAAAAGCATGTTTCCAGTGATCATTTCAATAACCTGGCGTCCTAAAATCATGTTTCCAGTGATCATTTCAATAACCTGGCATCCTAAAAGCATGTTTCCAGTGATCATTTCAATAACCTGGCATCCTAAAAGCATGTTTCCAGTGATCATTTCAATAACCTGGCATCCTAAAAGCATGTTTCCAGTGATCATTTCAATAACCTGGCATCCTAAAAGCATGTTTCCAGTGATCATTTCAATAACCTGGCATCCTAAAAGCATGTTTCCAGTGATCATTTCAGTAACCTGGCGTCCTAAAAGCATGTTTCCAGTGATCATTTCAATAACCTGGCATCCTAAAAGCATAATATTGTGCCAAGGCAACGACTCCTCGACGTCCGTAGAGACGTGGCAGGTTCAAATATGTAAAATGCGATTTGAAAGAGAGATGACTCTCCAAACTTACGCTTGCCTCCAATGGTTCCTGACAGGCCAGGATCAGCAGAGCTGCACTGCAGAGACAAAGACAGCGCACCGCACAGTCCTGACGTGCCATCCCTTCCCAGCGCTGTCCTCAGTGGCCGGAGTGGCTCACAGGACGGAGGGGAAAGAAAGGAAGGGAGGGACGGCTGGAGATAAACGTCTATACCAAGATGGCGCAGGCGCAGGATCGGTGTTGACGTGAAGCCAGGCATGCGTGCGACAGTTTCCTGTGACGTGAGTACAGCGAGGTGCGGACTGGGACGATGGAGGAATGGGTGCAGATAGCAGGGGAAAGGCGGCGTACAGCTTGCACGCAAATTCCAGGAAGATTTCCTAATGGTAGACCTGTGCAACATCGCTTCAGCTACACTGTGTCCCCACCCAACTGCTCATTTCTTTAGATGTCCTCACGCCACTGATTACTGACATAGTAAATCATTCCCTTAAAGCGGTCAATTTCCCGATGCTCTCAAGAAAGCTATAATCAGACCTCTTGGGAAAAAAGCTGCTGCTGATGCAAGCGACTTTACAACCTATCGACCAGTGTCAAATCTCAGCTTTCTCTCGAAGATTACTGAGCGAGCGGTGTCCGCGCGCTTGCGCCACTACCTCAACAGACATGAATTACTCCTAACTTTTCAGTCGGCGCACAGACCAAATCACAGTACAGAAGCAGCCTTACTACGGGTGATGAATGACATGCATTGTGCAGCTGACAATGGCCAGGTGGCTCTTGTGGTTTTTCTCGACCTTTCCGCCGCTTTTGATACCATAGCCCATGATATACTGCTCTCTCGCCTGAAACGTCTGGGCCTGTCATCGACGGGGAGGACATACAGAGTGATGGTGCGGGGCTCAACGTCTAGGGACTACCATCTTCCCTGGGACGCTCCCCAGGGATCCATTCTGGGACGTGTACTCTATTCTCTCTACACTACACTTTTGAGTACACTGATTGAGAGTCACCATGTCCCACACCACCTGTATGCTGATGACACCATGCTATACATAACCTCTTCTCCCGGAAGTCTTCACTTTTACCAAGCAAAATCAGATCTAGAAGACTGCTGCAGCGCCATAAAAATATGGATGACAAACAACTTTTTGAAACTGAACGAGGAGAAGACAGAAGCAATTCTTATTGGTAAAAAATACAAACCCGAAGAAGATTCCAGACAAGAACATTACCATCACAGGGACCAAAGTGCAATTTTCTGACTGTGTCTGCACATCGACAGCCAACTAACTTCTACTCAGCATATCCGCCATGTGATATCGATTGCTCATTTGCAGCTGGGTCGGATTGCCAGCATCAGACGATGTCTCACCAAGAAAGCTGCTTCAACCCTTATAATTACGCTAGTCCTGTCCCTCCTGGATTACTGTAACAGCTTGCTGGCAGGAACCACGAAAGAACAACTTCAGCGTCTGCAGCGCCTTCAAAACATCGGTGCTAGCATTGTTGCGCGCCCTCCAAGAATGACCCAAGTGGCGCCAATTCTAAGAAGCCTTCATTGGCTCCCGGTGCAGCGTCGATTTGAACACAAAGTTCTTTGCACTGTGTTCAACTGCGTCTCAGGTGCAGCTCCACTCTACCTGCGAGCGCTGCTCGATGAATATAAACCGATAAGAAATTTACGATCATGCACTCAAAAACGTCTATATGTCCCACACCGACGGCTTGGTAACAATGGCCGCCGATCGTTCAGTATTGTGGGACCCAGCTATTGGAACAACATTCCTGAACTGCTCAGAAAGTCCCCCAAACTCTCTCATTTTAAGAACACATTGCATATTGCAACTCACACAGCCAATGAGGCTGGGGAACAAGATTGCAAACGGCGACTTCTTGACATTTAGAAATGTATCGCAAACAAAAATTTTATTTGACATTCAGTATACTGTTTAGCAATGAAGTGGAGATGTAATTCCTTTCTTAATCACTCCCTCATTCACTCACCCACCCACTCTCTGACTGGTTACTGTTCCTTTTCACAAGTTCAAAAATCATGAACTTACGTTGAATTGAACAGAAATATCCAATGGACTTGTTATTGCGCCATGGCCATCGTTATGGACTGAATAGAAGTGTTACTCGAATACATCATTAATCTCACCATATTTCATTGTATTCATCAACTTCACCATCTCCCACCTACTCTCCCCCACCCCCAAACCCTACCACCCCCCACTCTACCCCTCTTACACCACCACCCCCACCTCGTACCACCGTAATCCTCTGATGACATCTCTCTTATCTTGACTGCTCATGGTGAGGGGCGAAGACACTGGTATCGTCCATTGACCTAGGTTCGAGTAGGCTGAAGCCGCACAAAAGCATAATCAGGGAATAGCTCTGCACCGTTTATTCCAAACAATGCTCGAACCAATCATAGCGCTGATGGAACAGTACCTAGCTATGCCTTTTGCACGTCCGGCCTGTACTCCACACAGTCTGAGTCCGCTCACGAACCTCGCGTGGATGCTTCCAAACGATCCGACTACTAGCACGACTAATTTGCATTTGTAGCCAAGATAGTCAATCCTCTGGCACAAGGGAAAGTATTTGTTGAATTTGCTGTTGTAGCAGTCATCAACAAAAGGGTCAAAGAGGACAGACACTTCCACTATCACACATATTTTTTCAGTGGGGTCAATGAGGCACAGATCCGGCCTCGTGTGACGCACCTCTGAGAATACCCCGTCTTCACATTCCACCAAGTGTGAGGGTTTCACGTGCTGATCAGTCAGGACAGTGGCTTGGGGGTTTGCCTCCGACACGTTCCTTGTAATTATTTCAGCAATCCTGTTGTGACGCTTTTGGATGGAGTTCTTATTTCTTTTACTACAACAACAACAACTACGACTACTACTACTACTACTACTACTACTACTACTACTACTACTACTACTACTACTGCTACTACTACTACTACTACTACTACTACTACTACAGATTACTTGTACGCACTATATCAAGTAGACATCAAGGAAACATACAAGTTCGTTTATCTGGGCAATGTAGTCAGCAAAGATGGGGGGACAGATGAAGACATCAAGTGCCGAATCAACAAAGCAAGATACGCCTTCAACACCTTGCGCCCAATCTGGAGATCAACAGCCCTCTCACTCCACAACAAGATCAGAATATTCAACACCAATGTGAAATCTGTCCTGCTATATGGCTCAGAAACATGGCGGGTAACAAAGACCAACACCCACAAGCTCCAGACATTATTCAACAGATGCCTGAGAAATATCCTCAACATCAGATGGCCAGAGACTGTCTCCAATGAAAATATGTGGGACAGGACAAAACAAGCCCCAATCGACCAGGAGATCAGGAAACGAAAATGGGGATGGATCGGCCACATGCTACGAAAGCCTGCATCTAACATCACCAGGCAGGCTTTGGACTGGAAGCCACAAGGAAAGCGCAAGGTGGGTCGACCAAAACAGACTTGGCGTAGGAGTGTCGACGCTGAAGTAAAGGCCACAAGAATGACATGGGCGGAGCTGAAGAGGATCTGCCAGAACCGTGTGCGTTGGAGGAGTGTTGTTGCGGCCCTATGTTCCTCAAGGAATCAAGAGGCATAAGTCAAGTTACTTGTACGCACATACCTTCCCTAACAGGCAAGCTCATAGCGTTTGCAATGAAAAGTCCACACTCATACAAAGCATTCCAACACTCGCACACTGTACAGTTGAAATAAAAGAAGAGTTAAATACAATACAATTAATTAACATAGCAGGCAATAAACAAAACACGAAACATAAGAGAGGTGCCTTGTGAAGCATCTCACTGCTCGTCAGAAAAGACTGACCGGAACAGGTGTGTCTTTAGGGAGGTTTTGAAGTGGGACATGGAATCAGAGTGACGGACAGGGAAAGGTAGGCTATTCCACGTTACAGGGCCGATGTAAGAAAAAGCTCGCTGTCCTTGGGTTTTCTTTTTGCGACGGGGGACATTTAACGTTTTGGTGTCTGCAGCTGAACGGTTATTTCTAGCGGGGGTGTAGACAGTGAGAATTTCTTTGAGTGCGTGTGGTGCAGTTTGATTGAAGAAGTTGAAACACTTAGTGGCTAGCTAATACTCTATCCTCTGAGCGACGGGGAGCCAATGCAGTGCACGAAGGAGTTTGGATGTGGGAGTTCTCTTGGGTCATCTAAAAACTAATCTAACAGCAGTGTTTTGGACTTTTTGCAGTTTGTTTAGCAGAGTGTCAGGAATGCCGGCAAGAAGAGAATTTCCATAATCAAAACGGGACAGAACAAGGGAAGTGACAAGGGTTTGAGTGGCCTGTTGTGAAAGATAGTGACGAATAGTGCTAATTTTCCTTACTCGTAGTAAGCTAAACTTGTTTACATGAACTCTCATAGAAAGATCATCATCGAACATGACACCTAAGTTTCTAACATACTTTGAGAATTCTATCTCACTCTGGCCTATGGTTATTTTCAGGGCCTGATTGATTACAACCGTTGATTATGTGATTGACCGTTTCGGTATGAAAGCCACATCTCTGACACTGCTTAGGGCTGGTTGTAGGGTCGTAGAGGTGCAAAAGTGTATTGCATTCTAACAACTGCAGCCTAGCCTGCACCACAAAATTTGTCAAGTTGTCGCTCAGTCGCATGTTCAGTAAATGAGAGTTGGAGAGGCTGTGGTTGATGTTGATGGTGCGGGCAAGTCGTCATTGCGATTGTTTCTCTTTCCACTTGTCTGTCGTACTCTCGATCTGCATCCGCTTGAAGCTTGAGTAGAAGGCTGTGGGATCTGTGAACGACAGCTCGATATCCTCGTCTGCCTTCACAGTCAGCGCAAAGTCATCGCTGTCGGTCTTCCTAAGTCGGATTCTCAGCCTCGCACAGAGATCGTTCAGCTGAATCCACTGCGATTTTTTACATACATACATCCTATGGCGTTGCTTCGCAAACGAAGATGAGACGATGCTGCTGTTCACATCCACCGCAGACTCGTTGGTGGCTGTAGAGGCCAATGCGGGACCGGCAAGCCCGACCACAGCGGCCGCAGGGGAAGATCCGCGTGAACGTGTCGTTTGAGCCTGCGCAGTGGAGTTTTAAGGTGAGGTTCGGTGTGCGCAGTACCGGACCCACCCTTTACACCGGAGGTTCATCTGCCATGGCCTAGCAAGCTGGGTCGGTGACAGTGAGGTCCTTGGGTCGTAGGTTTTACATCAGAGTTTCCCTCTCCTAGACGGACTGCCTGACGAGGCTAACGAGCTCCATCTGCCCGGGTTTGAGATCAGAGTTGTCCTTCTCCTAGACTGGTTGCCAACCAAGGCTTATGAGCCCAGTCTGCCCAATTCCCGGTTATACATACATACATACATACATACATACATACATACATACATACATACATACATACATACATACATACATACATACATACATACATACATACATACATACATACATACATACATACATACATATCAAAAAGACTTTATTCATGAAAAATGCACAAAATCTGCACACATGAACAAACTATGAATAGATCCATCGTGTAACTCAGAGCTATTCAACTCTCAAGCAAGAAAATGGAGACCTACATTGTCATGTTGAGTGATGAAAGCCAACATAAAAACAACTAGGTTATCCTGACCAAAAAGATTTGTAACATAAATGTCCACACTTATACACATAAGGCATAGATTTTCATGAGCAAACTAAATTTCACCCGCAAAATGGATAGCTGCTGAGACCTGCATTCACAAAGTTACATCGAGTCAACAGTAGATTGGCTGCAGTGATATTTACATTTACATAGTCTTCAGTTAGATCCGAGTTTATATGATAGGCAGGTTACAGCCTTTAGACATTTTGGTATTATTTGGAATATACATGTATTCACATATTGTAGCATTTTCTTTTACATTTAATGTCTCCATACATACATACATACATACATACATTATACATCATACATACATACATACATACACACACACATACATACATAATACATATCAAAACGACTTTATTCATCAGATTGGTACATTTACGGTACAAGATGACATACATACATACAAACATACATACATACATACATACATACATACATACATACATACATACATACACACACACACACACACACACACACATACATACATACATACATACATACATACATACATACATACATACATACATACATACATACATACATACATACATACATACATACATACATACATACATACATACATACATACATACATACATACATACATGCATACATGCATACATACATACATACATACATACATACATACATACATACATACATACATACATACATACATACATACATACATACATATCAAATCACTTTATTGCAGAAAATGTACAAAGATCACACATGGCTGCTAAAATCACAGCTATGTGAAGGAACACTAGTCGAACTAAAGCACCCGTCTGGACAGATTCGTCTCTTCAACGATGATTTAGTAAAACTTCACAAGTCAGCCCATACAAAAGTTCATCTATCTAAGTTCCCTTTCCATTAAGAAATTTCTTCTGGCCCAAGCTCTCCTCGACCCTATCATGACATACATACATACATATCAAATTGACTTTATTCTCGAAAAAATACACACTTCGGTGCACTGAGAATATCACATCAAATAGACAAGAAAATGAAACATCCAAGAGACCGCAGAAACCATCACGCGAAATCCGAACAAGAAGAGACGCGTCATAGCACCATACATACATACATACATACATACATACATACATACATACATACATACATACATACATACATACATACATACATACATACATACATACATACATACATACATACATACATATCAACAGAATTTTATTCACCAAAGTTGTACAATATCTATACATGGTGGATAAATACATACACTCGAAATATAGAGCCGTCAAGTATGAGCCCACACTCTATGCCACAAGGAGGGAACCCCAAGGAAGAGAAATATAACAGACTACAACGTTTCTTATTTCCTACACTACACTGAGATGGACAGGAGTGTCTTACTGCTGTTAAGCTCACTGACTCAAGGGAGATAATCGAGTTGCAACGGCACATTTCATGCATGAGAGAAATATCTGCAGTGCATACAATTCATACATACATACATACATACATACATACATACATACATACATACATACATACATACATACATACATACATACATACATACATACATACATACATACATACATACATACATACACCATACACCATACATACATACATACATACATACATACATACATACATACATACATACATATCAACAGAATTTTATTCACCAAAGTTGTACAATATCTATACATGGTGGATAAATACATACACTCGAAATATAGAGCCGTCAAGTATGAGCCCACACTCTATGCCACAAGGAGGGAACCCCAAGGAAGAGAAATATAACAGACTACAACATTTCTTATTTCCCACACTACACTGAGATGGACAGGAGTGTCTTACTGCTGTTAAGCTCACTGACTCAAGGGAGATAATCGAGTTGCAACGGCACATTTCATGTATGGGAAAAATATCAGCAGTGCATACAATTCACTTAACACATTTTACTTCTTAATCTGTATATTCCCTATATACATTTACACTCAAAATAAAGGCATATGTATGGCGATATCTGCCTCAGTTTTACCATTTATTTGTTCAACCTTGTCTGCACTATTTTGATTTAATTTCTGCCTTTGTTTTACTTGACACACTCATCCCAAATGTACATGTCATTTTACAAAGATTCCCCTCCGCCCCCCTCCCCTCTCCCAATATCGAATCACGCGAAATCCGAACAAGAAGAGACGCGTCATAGCACCATACATACATACATACATACATACATACATACATACATACATACATACATACATACATACATACATACATACATACATACATACATACATACATACATACATACATACATACATACATACATACATACATACATACATACATACATACATACATACATACATACATACATACATACATACATACATACATACATACATACATACATACATACATACATACATACATACATACATACATACATACATACATACATACATACATACATACATACATACATACATACATACATACATACATACATACATACATACATACATACATACATACGAGAACAATGCGATCAGGATGGATTTCGGCGAGAAGGTGTGGAAGTTCTGACGTTTGTTCTCTGCGTCATCCCTGTGTCGGAATAATTGATATCAACATGGACAAGCATTGCTGAAAGTGTTTGTTCTACGGGGCAAATAAAAAAAGCGCGTCATCTCCCCTCCATATTATCACAACATCGCTGTCTCAACTTACCACAACTTAGACAACAAGTACCTTTCCTACAACGACCCACACGGAACAATGATTCCCCACACCACCTCTCTCCTTTGTCAGACATGTAAAAATCTGTCTACAATGCCAGCCTCCTCATCCACAGTCCTCCCCTGGTACGGAGAGCTGCAGGCGAGCTTGCATGCAACCAGTGGCTTTCTTGCCTGCCACCGCCGCCTGCTGCACGGCGTCCTCCCTCCCTGTGCACCGCTCGGTTCATCGCCCTGGCCGCCCGTGAGTATCCGTCCCCCTTCGGGAAGCGGGGAGGGCGCGCTGAGAAGGGGAAGCAAGCATTAAATTATCCGAATATCTTCGCAGTCTCCGATTTCTCGGTCGTCCGATAGAGAAGCGAGGGAAGATTACAGGGAGCCAAACAGGAGATAGAGGGGCTCTGGAGACGCTGTTACCCCCTGGCCACGCCAGGGAAACCATGGCCGGCTGATAGGGACCTGCAGGCCCGCGGCTCCGCACCTCCGCCACGGTGTGCAGCCAGTCAGCGGCAACAACGGCACCCTGCCTTCCTAGGCTGCTCCCTGCACTCTCTCGCCTGGCGGAGTAACACAAACCGCGCCACCTTCCCTCCTACAACGTGCATCTTCCTCCCTTTCTACTACATCTCTCTACCTCTTACCCCCTCCCTCGTCCTCTTACCCCTTCCCCTACCTCGCCCCCACCCCCCATCATCACCGTCTTTCCCTTCCTATCTGTGGACTCCCTTTCCTCAAAAACCGTTGCAGTTCCACGCGGATGCCCCCATTGGTCCGTCTTTGATGTCACCCCTCTCCCTTCGTCCCTAGTCCCCGCCCTCCCCCTCCCACACCAGGCCCTCCCCCTCCCACACCAGGCCCTCCCCCTCCCACACCAGGCCCTCCCCCTCCCACACCAGGCCCTCCCCCTCCCACACCAGGCCCTCCCCCTCCCACACCAGGCCCTCCCCCTCCCACACCAGGCCCTCCCCCTCCCACACCAGGTCCTTCCCCTCCCACACCAGGCCCTCCCCCTCCCACACCAGGCCCTCCCCCTCCCACACCAGGCCCTCCCCCTCCCACACCAGGCCCTCCCCCTCCCACACCAGGCCCTCCCCCTCCCACACCAGGTCCTTCCTTGCCGTGGGCTGTATGTAGGGTAGACTAGAATGAATGAGTCCAAATCCGATAACCAAAATATATGGTTGCTCCCAATTGGAGTATCACAAGGCGCATCTCACGGCCGGACTGCTGTGCGTAACAGATACACGCTGAAGGCGCCTACACACGTACCGGTTGTCCCCCGGTTTTGCTGCCGATCCGGTGAAAAATCGAAACCGTGGACTAATCCGGTACGGTTCTTGTGACTAGGGCTGGCTCTATTTTCCGACCCCGTCCGGACCGGTTCACATGCCCGGCGACACGAGATCTCGCGTTCTGGCGACTAGTCGCCAATTTTAATGGCTGACGCTGTCCTCGCTTCGCACATAAAAAGGTGTATTTGGGGATACTAAAAGCCCATCCAAAGAAAATGTAAGCCATGAACAGCATTAATTTATCAAAGCTGTATGTAGAATGCATTAATAGTTCGTGAAAGCTGGTACATTGTACCATTCGCAATGCAGGTCAAACGCATTCACCTACACGCCGAAAAAGCATGTCCGCGGATCGACTTTTATCGTTGCGGCTTCGGATACAGGCAGCTACAGCCTTCACGTCGAAAGCGAGTGTTGGCATTAATTTATCAAAGCTGTATGTTGAATGCATGAATAGTTCGTGGAAGATGGTACATTTTACAATTCGCAATGCAGGTCATACACATTCATCTACACGCCGAAAGCATCTGTCTGCGGATCAAATTTTATGATTGCGTCTTCGCATTGATTGAGCTGCAGCCTACACGAAGCGTCTGTTGTCATAATCTCATGAAAGGGACGTAACTCTAAATTCTAACTTTGCTTCGCGTAAATGAACATCGCTCCAGTTCGCGGTGTGGGTGTAATCGTTGCGTGTGGCTGTCAACCCGCATTTTACACGCATGGTCAGCCGGATCGGGAGCGAAACCGGCTTGAAAAACGGTACGTGTGTAGGCACCTTGACAGAGGAAACAGAAGTAAACGCTGACAGAGGAAACAGAAGTAAACGCTGACAGAAGAAACAGAAGTAAACGCTGACAGAGGAAACAGAGGTAGACACTGACAGAGGAAACAGAGGGAATCACTGACAGAGGAAATAGAGGTAAACGCTGACAGAGGAAACAGAGGTAAACGCTGACAGATGAAACAGAAGTAAACGCTGACAGAGGAAACAGAAGTAAACGCTGACAGAGGAAACAGAAGTAAACGCTGACAGAGGAAACAGAAGTAAACGCTGACAGAGGAAACAGAGGTAAACGCTGACAGAGGAAACAGAGATAAACGCTGACAGAGGAAACAGAGGTAAACGCTGACAGAGGAAACAGAGGTAAACGCTGACAGAGGAAACAGAAGTAAACGCTGACAGAAGAAACAAAGGTAAACGCTGACAGAGGAAACAGAAGTAAACGCTGACAGAGGAAACAGAAGTAAACGCTGACAGAGGAAACAAAGGTAAACGCTGACAGAGGAAACAGAAGTAAACGCTGACAGAAGAAACAGAGGTAAACGCTGACAGAGGAAACAGAAGTAAACGCTGACAGAGGAAACAGAAGTAAACGCTGACAGAGGAAACAGAAGTAAACGCTGACAGAAGAAACAAAGGTAAACGCTGACAGAGGAAACAGAGGTAAACGCTGACAGAGGAAACAGAGGTAAACGCTGACAGAGGAAACAGAGATAAACGCTGACAGAGGAAACAGAGGTAAACGCTGACAGAGGAAACAGAGGTAAACGCTGACAGAGGAAACAGAGTAAACGCTGACAGAGGAAACAGAAGTAAACGCTGACAGAAGAAACAGAGGTAAACGTCGACAGAGGAAACAGAGGTAAACGCTGACAGAGGAAACAGAAGTAAACGCTGACAGAGGAAACAGAAGTAAACGCTGACAGAAGAAACAGAGGGAATCGCTGACAGATGAAACAGAAGTAAACGCTGACAGAGGAAACAGATGTAAACGCTGACAGAGGAAACAGAAGTAAACGCTGACAGAAGAAACAGAGGGAATCGCTGACAGAGGAAATAGAAGTAAACGCTGACAGAGGAAACAGAGGTAAACGCTGACAGAGGAAAAAGACGTAAACGCTGACAGAGGAAATAGAAGTAAACGCTGACAGAGGAAACAGAAGTAAACGCTGACAGAGGAAAAAGATGTAAACGCTGACAGAGGAAACAGAAGTAAACGCTGACAGAGGAAACATAAAAAAACGAGGACAGAGGTAAACGATGACAGAGGAAACAGAAGTAAACGCTGACAGAGGAAACAGAGGTAAACGCTGACAGAGGAAAAAGATGTAAACGCTGACAGAGGAAACATAAGAAAACGAGGACAGAGGTAAACGATGACAGAGGAAACAGAAGTAAACGCTGACAGAGGAAACAGAGGTAAACGCTGACAGAGGAAACAAGTAAACACTGACAGAGGAAACAGAAGTAGACACTGACAAAGGAAACAGAAGTAAACGCTGACAGAGGAAACAGAAGTAGACACTGACAAAGGAAACAGAAGTAAACACCACTGACAGAAGAAACAAAGGTAAACGCTGGGAGACAAGTGTGCACAGTTGAAGTTGTCTCTACGCGTTGATCTACGACGCCGCCACAGGAGACAGCTTGACGGCGCTGTAGGTCAAACGCACAGATTACCTGCCCTGTCGAGAAAGCTGACAGTTCATCCAAAGCACATGAAGATAGCAACAACGTTATTGCATCTCCTTCTTCTCTTCTTCTTTCCGTTCCTGCCCACGATCATCAATAGTGATTACTTTGGCACGTGAATGTTTTACAGGTTGGGGAGTCTGGGGAGGTGGGGGGGAAGAGTCACAGTGGTCCCTGGGTACATACATACCTTTTGTTAGGTAGAATGTTTTACAAGAACACTGTGAGGGGGAAGAAATTATGGCGATATGCTCTAAGTTAAATTACACAGCCCGACCCTAGTCTCAGTTTTGCCTTTCATCAGCCACGCACTGCAGGCGAAGTGTGATACACTCGGAAGTATCAAACAACACACTTTCAGTCTCAGTTTTGCCTTTCTTCAGCCACGCACTGCAGGCGAAGTGTGATACACTCGGAAGTATCAGACAACACACTTTCAGTCTCAGTTTTGCCTTTCTTCAGCCACGCACTGCAGGCGAAGTGTGATACACTCGGAAGTATCAGACAACACACTTTCAGTCTCAGTTTTGCCTTTCTTCAGCCACGCACTGCAGGCGAAGTGTGATACACTCGGAAGTATCAGACAACACACTTTCAGTCTCAGTTTTGCCTTTCTTCAGCCACGCACTGCAGGCGAAGTGTGATACACTCGGAAGTATCAGACAACACACTTTCATGACTGCGTGCCCGACGGCAAAGGACGCTGCGCATCACACGGAATGGGCCAGCAGGCGTCTGTCCCGCGTGAATGCAGGGAGGAGACCTTCCGTCCAAGACTGCCCCGCCTTCCTGGGCTGCCCGCCATCCTGGGCCTCCCGCCTTCCTGGGCCTCCCGCCTTCCTGGGCTGCCCGCCTTCCTGGGCCTTCCGCCTTCCTGGGCCTCCCGCCTTCCTGGACCTCCCGCCTTCCTGGGCCTCCCACCTTCCTGGACCTCCCGCCTTCCTGGGCCTCCCGCCTTCCTGGGCCTCCCGCCTTCCTGGGCCTCCCACCTTCCTGGACCTCCCGCCTTCCTGGGCCTCCCGCCTTCCTGGACCTCCCGCCTTCCTGGGCCTCCCGCCTTCCTGGACCTCCCGCCTTCCTGGGCCTCCCACCTTCCTGGGCCTCCCGCCTTCCTGGGCCTCCCGCCTTCCTGGGCCTCCCACCTTCCTGGGCCTCCCGCCTTCCTGGGCCTCCCGCCTTTCTGGGCCTCCCGCCTTCCTGGGCTGCCCGCCTTCCTGGGCCTCCCGCCTTCCTGGGCCTCCCGCCTTCCTGGGCCTCCCGCCTTCCTGGGCCTCCCGCCTTCCTGGACCTCCCGCCTTCCTGGGCCTCCCGCCTTCCTGGGCCTCCCGCCTTCCTGGGCTGCCCGCCTGCCTGGGCCCGAGCCTCAGTCCCCCTGTCTTCCCTCGAGGACTGGGAGGTGGCGCTCGACAGTTTTCTGGCTCCCTCCGTCCCCACCGTCCTGGGACCAGCGCGTGCACGCTGCCCATGGGGCGGGCCAGGGCCTGGCCCGGGAGCGGTGGCAGGTCTGGAGGGGACTAGTTCTGCGGCTGCAGCCTGAATGGCTAAAGGCCGTCCATCACTGGGCATAGGGCACCCAGACGGTGACGACATGTGTGGCCCAAAAGGCTGCCTCCTATCGGCAGAAGCCAGCAGTGGCCGTGGCTGCCTCCCCTCCCCGGCGCCCTCTGGTGCTTATCGCCGTCCTGCCCATGTAGCCATAGATCTCCTCCCTTCCTCCAGATAAATGGCAACCCTCTATCGGGACCTCGGGACCTACGATATATACAGCACTCCACTCTCTAATGAGGAGAGAGAGAGAGAGAGAGAGAGAGAGAGAGAGAGAGAGAGAGAGAGAGAGAGAGAGAGAGAGAGAGGAACACACGCGCGCTCGCACGATGACAAATACGGACACGCACACACACACACACACACACACACACACACACACACAAACACACACACACACACACACACCAAATGCTCTGACCAACATAGTCACTCGGATGCACGCCCTTTCACCCGTGAACAAACGTACGCACCCGCGAAAGCGTGCATTCAGGCACTTATGGACGAGCACAGCCAAGAGCAGTTCATCTTGATAAAAATATCTTGGCAACACAAGAACAGCTTCATGACGCGCACTGTAGTTGTACGTACAATGTGTGTTTCAATAACAGCTTCATGACGCGAACTGTAGTTGCTACGTACAATGTGTGTTTCAATAACAGCTTCATGACGCGCACTGTAGTTGCTACGTACAATGTGTGTTTCAATAACAGCTTTATGACGCGAACTGTAGTTGCACGTACAACACGTGTTTCAATAACAGCTTTATGACGCGCACTGTAGTTGCTACGTACAATGTGTGTTTCAATAACAGCTTCATGACGCGAACTGTAGTTGCTACGTACAATGTGTGTTTCAATAACAGCTTCATGACGCGAACTGTAGTTGCTACGTACAATGTGTGTTTCAATAACAGCTTCATGACGCGAACTGTAGTTGCTACGTACAATGTGTGTTTCAATAATAGCTTCATGACGCGCACTGTAGTTGTACGTACAATGTGTGTTTCAATAACAGCTTCATGACGCGCACTGTAGTTGTACGTACAATGTGTGTTTCAATAACAGCTTCATGACGCGCACTGTAGTTGTACGTACAATGTGTGTTTCAATAACAGCTTCATGACGCGCACTGTAGTTATACGTACAATGTGTGTTTCAATAACAGCTTCATGACGCGAACTGTAGTTGCTACGTACAATGTATGTTTCAATAACAGCTTCATGACGCGAACTGTAGTTGCTACGTACAATGTGTGTTTCAATAACAGCTTCATGACGCGCACTGTAGTTGCTACGTACAATGTGTGTTTCAATAACAGCTTCATGACGCGCACTGTAGTTGCTACGTACAATGTGCGTTTCAATAACAGCTTCATGACGCGAACTGTAGTTGCTACGTACAACGCGTGTTTCAAGAGCAACCAGAAAAGCTTGAAGCAGCGAAAGGTGAGTGAAGTGGTGACAGCAAAGGAATCACCCGTCTGACAGTGAAAACCTGACCGAGAAAGCCCCCTCTCGGCACATGCAGCACGTCCGCGTGCATCTGACAGGGACTGCCTCCTCCTCAGTGGTTTCCCCCAGAAAGGCCAGGTGCACCGAGGGAGAGGCAGGTGACTGGAGCGGGACTGCATGGGGAGCGCTGGTCTCATGGCAGCCGCGGCCCACAGCGCGGTCAGACAGGTTACTAGTGGCCCAGGAAGACCAGAGGCGTGTCCTGCTCTCTCAACGCAACTCCTGCCTCATGGTCCTGCCCCCCCCCCCCCCCAATCCCCTTCAGTGCATCCTCCTGACCCCTACACCTCCACCCTCTCTCTCTCCTTCCCCGCCCCTCGCCCCTCCATCCTTTACCCCCCCACCCCACCCCTACCCCCGCCTCGTCCTGCTACAACACTTTTTTTTCAAAGTGAGAGAAATTGATTTAAGTGCGACTTATCGAAGCTTTCTAATGATTAACTTTTTCGTCTGTCGCATTGCCTTAAACACACATACGCGCGCGCGACACACACGCGCGCAAGCGCGCGTGCACACATACACACACAGACATGCACAGGCGCGCGCGCGCGAGAATGCATGCAAGCGAGCGCTCGCACAGGCGTTCGTTTTGAAAAGCCTGGCTGACTCCTTTCCTGATCTTTGGCCTGCTTACTCCTCTGTGTCTCCCTCCCTCCAGACACTCTGCCTTCTGTGTCTCCCTCCCTCTGTGTCTCCCTCCCTCTGTGTCTCCCTCCCTCATGACACTCTGCCCTCTGTGCCTCCCTCCCTCTGAGTCTCCCTCCCTCCAGACACTCTGCCCTCTGTGTCTCCCTCCCTCATGACACTCTGCCCTCTGTGTCTCCCTCCCTCATGACACTCTGCCCTCTGTGCCTCCCTCCCTCCAGACACTCTGCCCTCTGTGTCTCCCTCCCTCATGACACTCTGCCCTCTGTGTCTCCCTCCCTCATGACACTCTGCCCTCTGTGTCTCCCTCCCTCCAGACACTCTGCCCTCTGTGTCTCCCTCCCTCCAGACACTCTGCCCTCTGTGTCTCCCTCCCTCTGTGTCTCCCTCCCTCCAGACACTCTGCCCTTTGTGCCTCCCTCCCTCATGACACTCTGCCCTCTGTGTCTCCCTCCCTCCAGACACTCTGCCCTCTGTGTCTCCCTCCCTCCAGACACTCTGCCCTCTGTGTCTCCCTCCCTCCAGACACTCTGCCCTCTGTGTCTCCCTCCCTCCAGACACTCTGCCCTCTGTGCCTCCCTCCCTCCAGACACTCTGCCCTCTGTGCCTCCCTCCCTCCAGACACTCTGCCCTCTGTGCCTCCCTCCCTCCAGACACTCTGCCCTCTGTGTCTCCCTCCCTCCAGACACTCTGCCCTCTGTGCCTCCCTCCCTCCAGACACTCTGCCCTCTGTGCCTCCCTCCCTCCAGACACTCTGCCCTCTGTGCCTCCCTCCCTCCAGACACTCTGCCCTCTGTGTCTCCCTTCCCTCCAGACACTCTGCCCTCTGTGTCTCCCTCCCTCCAGACACTCTGCCCTTTGTGCCTCCCTCCCTCTGTGTCTCCCTCCCTTTGTGCCTCCCTCCCTCTGTGTCTCCCTCCCTCTGTGTCTCCCTCCCTCTGTGTCTCCCTCCCTCTGTGTCTCCCTCCCTCTGTGTCTCCCTCCCTCTGTGTCTCCCTCCCTCTGTGTCTCCCTCCCTCTGTGTCTCCCTCCCTCTGTGTCTCCCTCCCTCTGTGTCTCCCTCCCTCTGTGTCTCCCTCCCTCTGTGTTTCCCTCCCTCTGTGTCTCCCTCCCTCTGTGTCTCCCTCCCTGTGTGTCTCCCTCCCTCTGTGTCTCCCTCCCTCTGTGTTTCCCTCCCTCTGTGTCTCCCTCCCTCTGTGTCTCCCTCCCTCTGTGTCTCCCTCCCTCCAGACACTCTGCTCTTTGTGTCTCCCTCCCTCTGTGTCTCCCTCCCTCTGTGTCTCCCTCCCTCTGTGTCTCCCTCCCTCTGTGTCTCCCTCCCTCTGTGTCTCCCTCCCTCTGTGTCTCCCTCCCTCTGTGTCTCCCTCCCTCTGTGTCTGCCTCCCTCTGTGTCTCCCTCCCTCTGTGTCTCCCTCCTCTGTCTCCCTCCCTCTGTGTCTCCCTCCCTCTGTGTCTCCCTCCTCTGTGTCTGCCTCCCTCTGTATCTCCCTCCCTCTGTGTCTCCCTCCCTCTGTGTCTCCCTCCCTCTGTGTCTCCCTCCCTCTGTGTCTCCCTCCCTCTGTATCTCCCTCCCTCTGTGTCTCCCTCCCTCTGTGTCTTCTTCCCTCTGTGTCTCCCTCCCTCTGTGTCTCCCTCCCTCTGTGTCTCCCTCCCTCTGTGTCTCCCTCCCTGTGTGTCTCCCTCCCTCTGTGTCTCCCTCCCTGTGTGTCTCCCTCCCTCTGTGTCTCCCTCCCTCTGTGTCTCCCTCCCTCTGTGTCTCCCTCCCTCTGTGTCTCCCTCCCTCTGTGTCTCCCTCCCTCTGTGTCTCCCTCCCTCTGTGTCTCCCTCCCTCTGTGTCTCCCTCCCTCTGTGTCTCTCTCCCTCTGTGTCTCCCTCCCTGTGTGTCTCCTCCCTCTGTGTCTCCTCCCTCTGTCTCTCTCCCTCTGTGTCTCTCTCCCTTGTGTCTCCCTCCTCTGTGTCTCCTCCCTCTGTGTCTCCCTCCTGCCCTCCCTCTGTGTCTCCCTCCCTCTTTGTCTCCCTCCCTCTGTGTATCCCTCCCTCTGTGTCTCCCTCCCTCTGTACTCCCTCCCTCTGTGTCTCTCTCCCTCCAGACACTCTGCCCTCTGTGTCTCCCTCCCTCTGTGTCTCCCTCCCTCAAGACACTCTGCTCTTTGTGTCTCCCTCCCTCTGTGTCTCCCTCTCTCTGTGTCTCCCTCCCTCTGTGTCTCCCTCCCTCCAGACACTCTGCCCTCTGTGTCTCCCTCCCTCTGTGTCTCCCTCCCTCTGTGTCTCCCTCCCTCCGTGTCCTCTCCCTCTGTGTCTCCCTCCCTCTGTGTCTCCCTCCCTCCAGACACTCTGCCCTCTGTGTCTCCCTCCCTCTGTGTCTCCCTCCCTCTGTGTCTCCCTCCCTCCAGACACTCTGCCCTCTGTGTCTCCCTCCCTCTGTGTCTCCCTCCCTCCAGACACTCTGCTCTCTGTGTCTCCCTCCCTCTGTGTCTCCCTCCCTCTGTACTCCCTCCCTCTGTGTCTCCCTCCCTCCAGACACTCTGCCCTCTGTGTCTCCCTCCTCTGGTCTCTCTCTCGCCTCTCTCTTGTGTCCCCCTCCCTGTGTCTCCCTCTCTCTGTGTCTCCTCCTCCCTCTGTGTCTCCTCCTCTGTGTCTCCTCCCTCTGTGTCTCCCTCCCTCTGTGTCTGCCTCCCTCTGTGTCTCCTCCTCTGTGTCTCCCTCCTGTGTTCTCCTCCTCTGTGTCTCCCTCCTCTGTGTCTCTCCTCCCTCTGTGTCTCCCTCCCTCTGTGTCTCTCCTCCTCTCTGTCTCCCTCCTCTCTGTGTCTCCTCTCCTCTGTGTCTCCCTCCTCTGTGTCTCCTCCCTCTGTGTCTGCCTCCCTCTGTCTCCCTCCTCTGTGTGTCCTCCTCTCCCTCTGTGTCTCCCTCCCTCTGTCTCTCCCTCCTCTGTGTCTCCTCTCTCTGTCTCCCTCCTCTCTGTGTCTCCCCTCCCTCTGTATCTCCCTCCCTCTGTGTCTCCCTCCCTGTGTG
>JAWQFJ010002274.1:0-38122 GCA_034096865.1 Theodoxus fluviatilis
GTTTATTAAGATATTTTTATACTCTACTGTCAAAATGTTATGTGCTCTTTATTCTGTACGATGGATGCTTAGTTTGCAGTGTTGAACATTTTCTCACTTTTGATGTAGATCGACTTTCTGAGTTTCTCTTTTTAACCCCTTCGGCAGTTTGAGTCGGAGTAAAGGGTAGAGCCATGATGTCAACCGACAAGACTGGTAAAAGCTGAATGACCAGGGTAGTGGAGCCTTGAGTTGTTTTTGTTTCAACCGGCACCAGTCATTCGGGTTGTCAATGGCTTTACCTTGTATAGGCTGATGCCATACAGCATCTTTCATCATCCGTCCATCCATCCATCCATCCATCCGTCTGTCCGTCCATCCAGCCATCCACCCACCCACTTATCCATCCATCCATGCATCCACATGTCTCTGTCACTGCATTTATTTGTCTCTCTGTTGCTTCTTCTTGTCTGTGTGTTTGTGCCTGTCTGCATGTCTGTCAGTGTGTGTGTATGTTTACAAGTGTGTGTGTGCGCGCGCGCATGTGTGTGTGTGTGCGTGTGTGTGTGTGTGTGTGTATGCACATCTAGATCTATTCACGCATCTGTCTCTCCCCAACACCTCCCGCCCCCACAACGACCCCACCCCGCCCACACAAACAATATTGCATCTTGCTGAACTGATTTAGTATTACAGTCAATATTTAAGGGCATTTTTCTCCTGTTTTCAGTATAATCTATACTAATATTTTACTGTTATTTGTGTGTTACTTATATGTGCATGAATATTCACAAATACAGTCAGACAGGCTTGTGCTCAAACATGCAATATCTACAAGGACACATAAGAACACTCACACACACACTAGCAGGTGGGAGCGCACTCATCTGCACACTTGCATGCATGCACACACACACACACACATGCACAGTCACAGACTATACATGCACAATTAGAATGTTTTGCTTTCAATTTTTGTCTCTCTTTTTATTTTATTCGATGACAGCAGTCATTTCTTGTCTCTGTCCATTTCAGGAGATAGAGCTTTTGTCCAACTCCATGAATCAGCTGAAGCATGCTCAGACCAAGTTCATGGAGTCCCAGGAATGTGTAGGCAAGCTGGCGCCAGACAACAAAGACAAGGACATCCTTGTCCCCCTCACAAGCTCTGTATCCTCTTGAAAGTCCCCCCTGTGGGCTGGGGGTTAGAGTAGCCCCCCTGTGGGTTGGGGGTTAGAGTAGACCCACTAAACTTTCCACAAGATCCATAAAACTAAAAGGTGAATAACCAGAGAAACCATGACTGACTTGCTTGTACTGTCACCAGCTTCAGTGAGTTTGCAGTCAGTGGCCTTACACAGCCCACAAATGCTGAATGGCCACAACACTCCACGCATTCATACATTCTTTTCTCCACCCCTGTGGGTTGGGAGTCAGAATAGACCCACAGCGTCTCCCTACACTATTAGTTAGAGGCAAATAGATAGGAACATCTTACTCTTAAATCGAATTAGTTTTCACAATAAATGACCTTGCATAGCCTACAAAGGCATAAAAATAAATCCATCCATCCTTCTTTGCTCTTGAAAGTCATGGCTGTGTTTGTGCCTTGACTGACCCGCCTTAATCGGAATCATACAGTTTTATCATGCTAATTCTAAAAAATGCAGATTTTTCCATTCAAGTGTCAATCATACAGAGTTTGGTTTAATATTAGAAGTGTCGCTCCAAAAGTATTGTTTGACTATCATTGGCTGTATTTGTCAAGTGAACTTCAACCCATTGCTCCTTGACTGAGCAAGATGTATGTTCCTGGTCAGCTGGCAGATGTGGAAAAAGTGACAGTGGACATAGGAACAGGCTACTATGTAGAAATGGTAAGTAAACATACAGTGGGAACAGCCTACTATGTAGAAATAGTAAGTAGGCATACGGTGGGAACAGGCTGTTATGTAGAAATGGTAAGTAGGCATACAGTGGGAACAGCCTACTATGTAGAAATGGTAAGCAGACATACAGTGGGGACAGGCTGCTATGTAGAAATGGTAAGCAGGCATACAGTGGGGACAGCCTACTATGTAGAAATGGTAAGCAGGCATACACTGGGAACAGCCTACTATGTAGAAATGGTAAGCAGGCATACAGTGGGAACAGCCTACTATATAGAAATAGTAAGTAGACATACAGTGGAAACAGCTCTCTCTCTCTCTCTCTCTCTCTCTCTCTCTCTCTCTCTCTCTCTCTCTCTCTCTCTCTCTCTCTCTCACACACACACACACTATGCATGTTTCTGCATCCCTCTCTCTCCCTCCCCTTGACGTGATAGCTAGGTTGTTGGTAGTCACGGGAAATGCTACCTAGTAAGGCAGTGGATTGAAAGGTACTGTGTTGAGATAGGATTAGATTGTGATGTATGAAATGGGGATGCAATAGATTTATGTGAAAGAAAAAGAAATAGCTTCAGTATTTCTCACATGCTTGTCATTTGTATAATCATATATGTGCTTAAATGAACGTTTCATTCATAAATCCTTTACTTTATTATCTTATCTATTAGAATACATAATAAACTTTAACTTCTGGCATGCACTATGTTTTGGCTGTTGCCAATGATTTTTTCTTTGTCTTTGCAGACGATTGACAAAGCCAAGGGCTATTTCTCCAGAAAAATAGAGTATGTCACCAAGCAGATGGAGAAGCTACAGCCTGTACTGCAGGAAAAGTACAAGATCAAACAAGGTAGGTCATGCATATGCAAATCAGAAGAAAAGCAATACAAGGTGGGTCATACATACATATTTGCAAATCAGAAAAAATACTACAAGGTGGGTCATGCATTTGCAAATCACAAAAATGCTGAGTGCCAATCAAATGAATGGGCCCAGTGAAAATACATGCCGTGAGATTGCTTTACAGATTTGATCACATACATGCAATATAATGTTCCATTTCACATCTACATCTTGTAATTCAATGCAACAACAGGACTGCATTTGTATCTTGCTTACAGGGCATTTTGCAGAGATTTAGGCTGAAATTAGTTATTGGACCAACATTTTGGTTAAATTTCCTGTTTTGCAGTTGCTTTGGTCCCAAAAATATGCTAACATTTCTTCAAGCTACAATTTAGCCAAACCAACTGCTGAAAAGGCAAATTAATTAAGCAAAAAGTTAGGTTCTGTAAGGCAGAAAACTGGTTGTGGTTACAGTAAGATGTCAAAAAATAAAATAGGGTCAGTGGGTCCGGATTTTTATTTTATTTTTAAGGAGACAGATTGAATGCAAGTCAAACTTTCTCTGTTGATGAAAATGCTTTAAAATTATTTTTTTAATTGTGAGTCCCCAAGTGCTCATAGAACAGGAAAGATTGGACAGCACTCAGCTCATTGATTACTGTCCGTTTCTTTCTTTCCTTCTTTTTTTCATGTAGGGAAGAAAATGTTAACTAGGTAATCAGAAGAAAATAGGGTTTGTCAGGTTACCATAACCACACCTGTGTGTGTGTGTGTGTGTGTGTGTGTGTGTGTGTGTGTGTTTGTGTGTGTGTGTGTGCCCTAACACTTTCAGGGTTAGCAGGCCACCTCCCTGATGTAGCCAGACTGACAGCTGCCATTTTCTGTTCTCTCTTTGCAGCCACCGTGGAGATCCTGCAGTTAAAGGTGGCCCAGGCCTCGCAGGTGCCCAACTCTGCTCCTGGAGTGAAGTCCTAGAGGAGTGTCCTGCCCTCTCATTTTCCCCTCACGCACCATTTGTACAGTGTCATGCCTGCCTGATTGCTTGTACCAGTTGTATACAGTAAATCATTTTACACAGCTGCCCAGGCCCAGCCTGTCTGGCCCTTTTGTCTTGTTGCTGTGTAGCAAGTGTGGTGATCAGTGGTAAGGGTGAAGTCAAGGAAGATGCAGGGGTGAGTCAAGTTACTTTCCTCTCTATTGGCCGCTGGTACAAGTTTCTTAGTACATGAACTTCTGAACCCGATGGGCAAATGGTCTGCCTGGCTTGTGTGCCATCCCCCCTTAAGAAACGGATGCACGGACGTCTCAGGAGCCAGGGTGTGGATTGTTTCCCAGATCCTATCCCTGGTTCCTGGATGGTGCTTCAATTTGGAAGAAAAGAGAGATTACTTTATTCAAGTTGCTTCGAAATTACTTCTAACAAATGTTGTCTCATTCAGCATAACACAGTATATTGAATGAATCATATACCGTTGCAAGTAGCCGTCTTATTTGATGGAATACATAAGATTTATAGTCAAAATGTTAGAATTCGGATGCCAGAATGGGGAAACAGTTCACTAGCCTCAGGTCACGCTAATCTAACAAGTGACTGACAGGGGCAGCAGCACCAACTATCAGATCACAGCGGAGGAGGGATGGGTCGCAGAGTGGTCAGCTGGTCAGCTTGCATTGCAGAGGGGCTGGGGGGTTGGAGAGAGGCCTGACACACAGGATGGGGGGTGGGAAGAGACACAAACAATTTGAATAGAGGATAAACATAGATGTACAATACACTAGGTGATCCCACAAGGGTTATGCATGGGAGCATGGCTGTGAATCTGCCTTTGGCATCAAACATGTAAAAGTGTCCTGGGTATGTCAATTCAAGTTTTAGTCTGCATGAAAAAAAAAAAAAAAAAATTTAAAGTCCTGATTCATCGGTTGTCTCAAGTCAAGCACCACCTGAGTCATCTAGCTTTCATCACACAACGCCATTCGTAAGAGGCGAATAACTAGGGACACCGTGACTTGATTAGCGTTTACTCCAAACTGTTCTAAAGATATTCGTGCTTAATGGCCTTATATAGCCTACAAAGGCTGATGGGCCGTAAAACTCCTTCCATGCATTTCATCACACATAATCAATACACTGGTAATGATCAACGCAAACTTCTTTTCTCAGATCTTAACTGGCTTTGTAGTGAAATGTGAACTGTTCAACTGTGAAGTGACCTCGTGGAAAACATCTTGGTCGTCAAACTACTACAGTGTTTTCTGGTATAACTTTTCTCTCTTGCTAACAGCATTAACACTTTGAAATAATTCTGTTTTCTGACCACAAAAAACCCAAATGACTGCTGCCCGGGATACTGAAATACAGAAAAGAATCAAGGTACTGGACAACACAATTCAGGATGTCAAAGTTTCCGGTATGATTCCAAAATTTCCCTTCTCACGTTGTTAGATTTGAATGCTTCGTTTGACACAATGAATCATGGAATTCTTCTCTCCCGTCTAAGACATGTTTTGGCATTGACAACACAGCACTCTCCTTCCTGAAATCATATATCTCAGAACGTAGGCATACTGTTTTGATCCTGGGTATTGCGTCTGATCCTGCCCCGCTAAAATACAGAGTCCCACAGGGCTCGGTTCTGGGTCCTCTGCTGTTTCTACTGTACACCCAACCACTTCCCAACATAATTGACAGTCATTCATTGTCTCGCAGTGAATTTGCTGATGACACGCAACTCAACTCCACGCATCCCAGTCAAATCCAACCTCTTCTCTCTGCAAGTGAACTTTTTATTTCTGATGTGAAACAGTGGATGACCCAGAACAAACTCAAACTTAATGATTCAAAGACCGAAGCTCTC
Organism: Theodoxus fluviatilis; assembly: GCA_034096865.1. Classification (NCBI taxonomy): domain Eukaryota; kingdom Metazoa; phylum Mollusca; class Gastropoda; order Cycloneritida; family Neritidae; genus Theodoxus; species Theodoxus fluviatilis. The sequence goes on from JAWQFJ010002274.1 coordinate 5,573, forward strand.
CTGGTTGGTGTTAGAGGTGAATTCGATCAGGCCCTGAAACTAACCATAGATGAGAGTGAGATAGAATTCTCAAAGACTTTTAGAAACTTAGGTGTCATGTTCGATGATGATCTTTCTATGAGAGTTCATGTGAACAAAGTTTGCCAATCAGCTTACTACGAGTTCAGGAAAATTGGCACTATTCGTCACTATCTTTCACAACAGGCCACTTAAACCCTTGTCACTTCACTTGTTCTGTCCCGTCTTGATTATGGAAATTCTCTTCTTGCCTGACAACTCTGCTAAACAAACTGCAAAAAGTCCAAAACACTGCTGTTAGATTAGTTTTTAGATGTCCCAAGAGAACTCCTACATCCAAACTCCTTTGTGCACTGCATTGGCTCCCCGTCGCTCAGAGGATAGCGTTTAAGCTAGCCACTATGTGTTTCAACTTCTTCAATCAAACTGCACCACATGCATTCAACGAAATTCTCACTGTCTACACCCCCGCTAGAAATAACAGTTCAGCTGCAGACACCAAAACGTTAAATGTCCCCTGTCGCAAAAAGAAAACCCAAGGACAGCGAGCTTTTTCTTACATCGGCCCTGTAACGTGGAATAGCCTACCTTTCCCTGTCCGTCACTCTGATTCCATGTCCCAGTTCAAAACCTCCCTAAAGACACACCTGTTCCGGTCAGTCTTTCCTGACGAGCAGTGAGGTGCTACACAAGGCGACTCTTTTATGTTTCGTGTTTTGTTTATTGCCTGCTATGTTAATTAATTGTATTGTATTTAACTCTTTTTTTGTTTCAACTGCTTTGTATGAGTGGGGACTTTTCATTGTAAACGTCATGAGCTTGCCTATTAGGGAAGGTATGTGCATATAAGTAATCTGTATTATTATTGTTTATTATACCCTTCCCCGAGACAGACATCACAAACAGAAAGGACAACAGACTCAACTTTGTGACTGGTGTAGGCAGGGGAAAACAAAGCTGTGAGATGTTAGAGGTTAGTAGTATTGGGATGTGAACAAATTTCACTTCAATGAGCGGGAAGGGGGGAAATGGCAGGGAGGGAGGAGGGGATGTTGGGAGGTTAGCTCTCCAGGTTTAAACCAGGCCTTTGCCTTGTTATGCTGCTCATCAAAGTGAAATATGTTCACTAATCCACACTTTTATTCTCTAACATTTCGCAGCTTCCTTTCTCACACACTCTCCCTGTGGGTTCGGTTTAAGAATTGACCCACCGCGTCTCCCTACGCAATTCTTAAGAGGCGATTAACTAGGAACACCGTGACTGGATTACGTTTACTCTAAACTGCTCCCGTGATTTTCTTGCATAGTGGCCTTACATAGCCTACAAAGGCTGATAGGCCGAAAAACGCTATCCTTCCTTCCATCTCACACACACACACATACACCCCACCCGTTGCTGTGTCGTCCATTTTGTTTGTGGTGTTTGTCCATGAGGATCCGAAATTTGCATCCGAATCGCCATAGCGACAGCAGCAATGACCAAAATAGACAAGATTTGAAAGAACATCTCCTTCCACACAAAATACAAGCTCTTCAAGTAATTGCATGGTCCTCTCCATCCTTCTCTATGGATGTGAGCCATGGACACTGCTAGCCGAGAGTGAAAAGAAGACCCAGGCTTTCGAGACCAAATGCCTAAGAAATCTCATTCGCATCTCATATAGAGAACACAAGACCAACGAATATATCCGCAAGAAGATCGAAAGTCTTGTTGGCCCTCGGGAGACCCTACTGGCAACGGTCAAACGTCACAAGCTGTCGTGGTTTGGACACGTTACCCGACATGACAGTCTCTCCAAAACCATCGTGCAGGGCTCAGTTGAAGGTGGAAACAAACGCGGTCGGCAACGCAAGAACGTACTGGTCTGACAACATCTAGGAATGGACAGACATGACAATGCCAGAACCGATGTCGACTGCCACAGACAGAGCTGCGTGGAGGAGGAAGGCTGCTTCTTCGGCTCTCGTGTCCCCCCGACGACTACAGAAGTCGAGGGCCTGATGATGATAATGATAACGATGATGATATCTGCCACAACTCGCTGCAATGATGCTGAAGATACTTTTTTTTTTCATCTGAAAATTGGGAGCCTTGGGGAGGTAGTCAAGTAACTAGTGCCGATGAAGGAGTTGGAACTGTAGGTACGAGCTGCAGAGATGTCCATATCGAGTTCATTTCACTGCGAGGGATGCAACTATCATGCAGGTTTGGACCTTCCCTTCTCAGTTAGGTTTGGTGTGAACGAGAATTAGAGACTGAGACGTCACGAGTGAACACAAGTGTAACGACCAACAGCTAGGAGAGACCCTTCCGTGTGTGCAGTCCTGCATTGGGGCTGGCACGTTATTTACTTGTTTCAAGCATGCATATACTTACTACACTAATCTGCCATGACTCTGCTCACAATATTCGCCAGTAGATGAACAAGATGCTCAGGGCTGTCCCTGATTGAGCTACGGGAGTTGGCAGATGTCACCTGATACTGAGTGATAGGGATGGCGTTGTAGGCCTACTTGTTTCTGATGAAGGCATGCACACGTACAGTTAAAGCAAAATGTCATCAAAATCGTGATTCAAAGTATTATCACAGGAAGAATGTGTACGTGACCGTGTCCGATTGTTAGAGGTTGGCTGATGGGAAGTGCAAAAATAAAAAGTAAAGGAAAGGTGTGGTTTTATATAGCGACTCATCACCCATATTTGGATCTCAAACCGCTTTACACTTTACCCCCTGATCACTGGGTTCTTGATCAATCCCCCACTGCAGCCACTAGCACTTGACATCGCACACGGTGACACACATTTAAGACGGACACAATCTAGTACCAACACCGACTCCATTCCCTGGGGATTACATCAACCACATGCTGGCTCATGGCCGCATACAAGTGTATCTCTATCAAGGATTTTCTTCGTGTTTACTGTTGGTGAACGAAGAGTGTTTCGCAAAGAAGTAGGGCACTCAGAGGATCTAGGGGAGGTAACTTCCACTGCTTCAAGCGGCAATCATGGCTTCCTTGTGGGCTTGCAGCTCCCGCGGTCTCGTCCGATTTGCGAATTTGAATGGTTTCTTTCGTGCAGCCACCTGCTCGAAAAGTCAGAGAGTCAGGTAAGTAATCCTCTCAATTATATTATGGCAGTGGATGCATGTGGAACGGTCTCATATCGCAAATTGTGGGATTTGGTCAACCACGTTAGCGAACTATTCATTTAATGATTTAGGCAATCACGTACGCTTTGCAGCGCTGCGCCTCCTGAACAAGCTGGTACTAGTTAGCACGAATGTGCACTTGTGAAAGGTAGTCCAAAGGTCGGCACCTTTGTCATTCTGCGAAGGGCAATGTTTTATATTGTTTTAAGCATTTCTTTTCGAGCGAATGTGATTCCTTTGCACTCGTCAAATTTGAAGACATTCTGAAGGAAGTTTTTCCGGCTTTGAGTTTGGCTCAGTTTGAGTTTGAATTGTGTGCCATTAACTTACTGAAATTAAAAGTGACACTACGGAATTCTCCTTTGCTGTCGAACAGGTTCTCTCTTAGTTAAAAAGAATTATCACCTAACGTGTTGGATTTTATTATTTTTGTGTGTGAACTAATATTGGCACACGATTTCCCCAGAAAGTTTTATTTTTTGTGAATTAATATTGGCACACGATTTCCCAGAGAGCACATTTAAATGTATAGGCCAGGTCCCACAGTTGATACCACAAGCGGTAAGAAAATTGTAATCGTTCAAGTTTAGAGGAAGGATAGCATACGAGTAGTAACTGGAGAATCTTGGAGTTACAAGTGTTAAATGATTTTTATGAAAACTTATTCAGAACTTGAGCTTGTGGTCACGGTTTTTAAATGCTAGTATTTTTAAAGAGTGATATTTTAGAAGCAGGCAAGGAGTGTCAGTGTGTGATGTCAGTCCTTGTCTGATCAATTTGGGTAAATTGTCATTTATACTTTGCTTTTTGATGGTCAGAAAATGTTCATTCTGCCTTATTCTTCCCTTTTCATGACTTTTTCAGTATGAAAATTGTCATTGGTTTTAAATGTCCTAAACACTACAGCCATGTTTGACAAATTCTTGTTCTATGACATGCAATTACTTCTCTCTTTTTGCCCGAAGTTTCGCATGTTTTTGCATTGATTTAACTTTGAATAGTGGTTTTATTCTTGATGTTACTAAAGCAGTGGCTAGTTCAGCAGTTCGACAGTTGTCACTGCCAAGGACCCCATGTAAAGGACCTCTCCCTATAACTGATATAAGTTTTCCTGCAGAGTTGACACTGATGGCTTGTCTCATTTTTTATTTCCTTCTCTCTCTAGTTTTGCCAGTGAGCAGCCTAGCCATGCCAAAGCTGAGGCCTTCAGACCTGAGCCATGCCAGGCGCCCAGCCTCATGGACATTGGCACTCGAAGAATTTTCTCCTCTGACCATGACATGTTCAGGGAGAGCTGCCGACGATTCTTCCTGGAAGAAGTTGTGCCACACCATGCCAAGTAGGTGTGCTGTGGATGTGTTTTCAGTGCTTTGTGGTACTGTTACTTTGTATAACGTCTGCCTGTCCCTTGCTGCCCTGTGGGTTGGGGTAAGAATATATTGTACGTAAGTTGCAAGGGAAGAGAAGTTCCTGTAAATACTTTTTGTTTTTGCTTTGGCTCATCGTAGACATTAACCCATTCCTGACGGGAGACGTATATATATACGTCTCAGTTGAACAGCCGCCGTCACCGGCAGACGTATATATACGTCTGAGGACCCCATGATTCGTTTTTGGTTCAGTTCGTACTTTAGACAGAACCCAGGGTGTTTACATTGTTACCTCCCTTGAATAAACGTACGAAGTACATTCTAGAAGAAATCGCGAGTGTTTTGATGCCGTTTTTCATGCAAAAATGACAGAAATGGAGAGTGAATCAACCCAGAAATCGCTTTTAGAGCCACGCCTTGATTCAGACAGTGAAAGTGAGGTCTATGATNNNACAAAACCACAACCTCTCGAAAAAAGAGAAGAAGAAAAAAGTTTCAGCGCAGAATCAAACCTGGTCATGCATGACCAAGAGTCGAACGCTCTACCAGCTGAGCCATTAGAGAATTGCAATGACGGAGTGTTTGTAAAGCATGTAAATCCATTTCTAAGCTATCGGCCCAGGAACAATCAACCATATATTTTAAACATGATGGATAGGTTCAGGAAGCTCCTATTATGACATGCTTTGCTTTCCTTTGGCATGTCATAGACCTGAATTAACACTCACACAGTCACACAGAGGAGGAAGTGTATTATAGATGTTCAACCCAGACATGTGCATTCGTACTCATTCAGTGATTCACGCACACACCGTGTGTGGTTACCGTGGTTACGTTGTGTTTTCTTCGCGTAGACACTGATCTATATCTAAATACGTGGAGTAGATAGAAAAAAATGGCTAGCAAGAAAAAAGAGAGAAAGGCAAGGGCAAAAAACTTCAGTGAAACCGAAATGAGTGTGTTGGTCCTGAAATGCGCCGCTTACATAAAATCTAAGCGCAAGAAGGACTTGCCTGACGACGTCATTCTTTCGGTTGCTGTGCCTTTGAATAATTCTGGGTTCGACTGATTTCTTTATGGATCTCGTCGGTGATGGCCAAGATTTCCTTTCGATGGAATCGAATCTTTCTGAACACCTCTTCATCATTAAATACTTCTAACGGGTGCCTTCGGTCTCGGAATACTCGGTTTTTCCTTAACAGATTGTCATGAATTCGTTTCTTAAGCACAATCGCTGCCATCTTGCCTCTCTCGATAACCCCGGTTTATCTATTTATCTTGCCGACTTCGGGAGAATAGTTTAACACTCTGCTTTGACGCGAGTTTAGGGCTAAATCGCCGTCATGAATAGGAGAATTTAAACCGAAGTCAAGATAAATCGGGGATAGGAGATAAATCGAGTGTTAAAAAGATAAATCGCCGTCGTGAATACGGGCCAAGAACAATAAAAATACAGCCAGAGAACTACCAGAATCAGCTATAGGCCCTGGACGCCTAAGCAAGCCGAAGAATTCTATTCTATTCTATTCACCCTCCTTCAAAAATCTCCTCGCAAATGACGTCACGTTATTCGACGTCAAATGATGACGTCACAGATTTTGCAAAATGGAGTCTGTTGAATCGTTTTCATTGAAACACCAAAATGTAAAAAAGTCACTTTCTTTTCAAACCTCGATTCTGAAAATTTGATAATATTGAATGGGACCTAACTTCCAGTCAGTGTGCAAAATCTCAAGGAAATCCGTCCAGTAGTTTTTGAGATATAGACCGTGGAGACGGGACAGACAGACAGACACACAGACTAATAAAGTCTGTAGGACCTCCAGTAAACCTGGAGGGATAAAACCACATCTTTTTTCCTCTAGATCCACCCCTTCTCCTGGCCTGCTTCGTAAGACTCCCGTTTGCTTCGTAAGACTCCCGTCCTGCTTCGTAAGACTCCCGTCCTGCCTCGTAAGACTCCCGTCCTGCTTCGTAAGACTCCCGTCCTGCCTTGTAAGACTCCCGTTTGCTTCGTAAGACTCCTGTTTGCTTCGTAAGACTCCCGTTTGCTTCGTAAGACTCTCGTTTGCTTTTACTCCCAACAGGCCAAAAAACAAAAGAGTTGTGGTTGCAGTAACATGGAAAAAAAATGGGTTAGTAGGTCATCCTGAACTTTTTGTTCTTTTTTTTTAAAGAATAGGCCAGATTGATCATGAATAAAATTACTCTTTCTCTGAAAATGCTTTTTAAAGTGCAAGAAGTGGATTCCCTGAGTGCACTTAGGGCAGGAAAGATGGGACAGCAGGCAGTTTGTTTTTTACCATCAATTTCTGTCTTTTTTCCTCTCTTTTTTCATGATTTACAAAAATGTTAAAGGGGTCGACGGGAGAAATGACTTGTTTTCCCGCCACCACCACCCACCCCCACCACCCCCCACCCCCACCCCACCACCCCCACTCCCACCCCCACCCCCTCCCCACCCCACACACCCCCCCACCCTACCCCCACCCCACCCACCCCCCCCACAAACAAAAAAGCTTGTGATTAAGGTAACCTGACTGACAGCTCTTTTATGTTGACCTTGAACTTTGTTTTCCCCCATTGTTAAACGATATATATTTTTTGAATTGACAGTAATGAACAAACTGCATGCTGTCCCATCTATCTTGCCCTGTGAGCACTTGGTGAAACCTTTATTGAATTTGAAGTTGTGGTTTTTTTTAAATGGGAATGATTCAGTCACTTTTTCAAAATGTGGCAGATTTGGGGCTCAAATGATGTAAACCATTATTGTTAAGGCTTCTTGATCATGACCAGCATGGAAACCAACCTGTAATAGTGCTTCACGTGGGCCTGCTCATCACCATCCATCTCTCTTGTGCTTTGTCTGTGGAACTCCTGTGTGTCATTTGGATGCTAAAAACAGAGGCAAGTAATGAAGAACTCTTTTTTGTTCCAGGTGGGAGAAAGAGGGCCAAGTGAGCCGTGAGGTAAGATCCAGCATTCTGGAGAAAATCTGTGCACATTGTACACATTATACAGTCTAACTATTCCTGGTTTGTGTGTGTGTGTGTGTATGTGAGTGTATGTGTGTATGTGAGTGTATGTGTGTATGTGAGTGTATGTGAGTATGTGTGTGTATGTGTGTGTGTGTGCGCGCGTGTGTGTGTGTGTATGTGTGTGCGTGTGTGTGTGTGCGTGTGTGTGTGTGTGTGTATGTGAGTGTATGTGTGTATGTGATTGTATGTGTGTATGTCTGCGTGTGTGTGTGTGTGAGAGTGTGTGTCTGTGTGTGTGTGTGTGTGTGTGTGTGTGTGTGTGTGTGTGCATGCGTGTGTGTGTGTCTTTTGATTGCATCAGAAGGTTCCAAACTATTAGTCTCTGTTTTCCTCAGGATACATTGCAAAATTACACTGCAGTGTGTGTGTGTGTGCATGCATGCGTGTGTGCATGCATGCATGTGTGTGCATGGGTGTTTGCGTGCATGTATGAGTGTGTGTATGCATGAGTGTGTGTGTGTGTGTGTGTGTGTGTGCCTGTGAGTGTGCATGCATGCATGTGTGTGCCAATTTATCTTCAGCACTGTCTACTGCACACAGGTGTGGGAGAGGGCGGGGACTCAGGGACTGCTGGGCATCTGCACACCTGAGGAGAGTGGGGGCCTTGGTGGTGACCTGCTCTCCACCGTCATCACCTGGGAAGAGCAGTGAGTGCCAGTCTGGAAAGAGAAGCGGTGCAAGACTCCTGGGCAGTTTTGTCCTGCAGCTGTCTCTCTCTTTGTCCATCTGTCGTTCCATCTGCCTGCCACTACTTTCCACGTGCACCTTAACTCCATCCGCCGACCCTGTCCTTCATCAGTCTGCTGTGTGTTTATCTGCCTGTCTGAAGGCAGTCAAGCTGCCCACTCAAAGCAGACATGCCTGTTGTAAGCTACAGACGTATATGTCTTCTTCAAGCATAGGCTTCAATACAGTTTTTGACTCACATGCGAAGCAAAAGTGAGTCTATGTACTGAGCCGTGTCGTCCGTCCGTCCGTCCGGGCGTAAAAAACTTAAACGTTGGATTTTTCTCGGAGACTATTAAGTCTATCAACACCAAATGTGGCATGATGGTGTATGATGACAAGGCCTCAAAAAACATACATAGTGACTTGACCTTGCTTCAAGGTCAAGGTCACAGGAGCGCTAAATGTGGTCTCAAAAACAGTCATTTTTCACATTTTCCCAATTTTCTCCCCCGTTATTGAGAATGGCGACCTTAGCTACAAGTGGTATATAGGTCAAAGCAAGCCCTATCTTTTGATACCAGTTTGGTTGACCTTGTTTCAAGGTCAAGGTCACAGGAGCTCTTCAAAGTTGGATTGTATACATATTTTGAAGTGACCTTGACCCTGAACTATGGCAGATAACTGTTTCAAACTTAATAATTATGTGGGGCACATGTTATACTTTCATCATGAGACACATTTGTTCACATATCATCAAGGTCAAGGTCACTTTGACCCTTATGAAATGTGACCAAAATGGGGTAGTGAACCACTAAAAGTGACTATATCTCATGGTAGAAAGTGCCAATAAGCACCATTGTGCTTCCTATGTCTTGAATTAACAGCTTTGTGTTGCATGACCTTGGATGACCTTGACCTTGGGTCAAGGTCACATGTATTTTGGTAGGGGAAATGTGTAAAGCATTTCTTTGTGTATGATGTCATTGGTAGGTTTAGTTGTTTGACCTTGACCTTGAAGGTCACCTGAAGGTCATTTAAAGAAAGAGGATGATTCATTGTTCATAACTAAAAACATGCTTAACTTTATAGCAGCATATCAATGAAGGATATCTCCCACTGGCTGCTGCCATTCCTGAGCAATATAGCCATAACTGCCTGCAAAAGCCTGTACTTCCTGTCCTGTTTTCCTCCTGTAGGCAGACATAATTATGAAGAAGAGCAAGTGCTAGAGAGAGATTAAGAGTAGGCAAAAATGATGACTGGGAGAAGGAGCAAGCGACGGGGTGGGGGAGAGAGAAAGAGAGAACAGTATCTGAGACAGTGATCGAGGTCGCAGGGTAGGGTGGATAATTACTATCTAGAAAGAGATTAGAGACTTATCTGATTTCTGCCTCTGTGGGCCACTACAGTATCAAAGCATCTAAATAGGGGGGGGGGGGGGGGGGGGGGGGGGGGGGGGGGGGGGCGGGGGGCGGCGGGGGGACATTTTCGTGCATTACCCAGAAAAGATGGAAACAAACAGAAAAAAAGTATGTATACATTCTGAGGAAAGAGATGAGTTGCATGTAAATGTTACGAGGAACGGGGGAGGAGGAGAGGAGAGCGGTGTTGTTTCATCTGCAATCCTCTCCCTGGTGGATCCCGTCCCTTGCTATTCCAAGCAAGACAACAGTTTCAATGGTCTGCGGTATAACCCCTTTATTCACTACTGGAGAATTCCTGGCCCCAGACGCTTATCACTCTATGACCTTGTCCACTGGGGGTCCCTGGGGAGGAAGAAGGCAGAAGTTTGCTAGCTCGTCCATGTCGTCAGATCTTCCGCCCCATAATGCTTCGACCCTCCTCCGGCTGCAGGGGCCAGAGGTCAGGGGGGAGGGGGATGCTGGGAGGGAGAGTAAGCAAGCTATGAGTATGAGAGAGAGGGAATACTGGGCTTTGTTCACGTTCTATATACTTGGCCGGGATGGGGGACAATGCTTTGGCCAATACCAAGACATCTTATCAGAACAAAGGTACTATCTATAGTGGAGAAGGGAGCAGTGAGAAGGAGGGGGGGGGGTGGCCGGCAGAATATTCTAGAAGGTATCTTGACTGTTCCAAGACTAAGTAACTATTTCGGAGAGGTGATTCATCCTGCTTGCACTAAGATGTGGGGGCGAACAAAGGAGGGTTGGACAATTCTAGCAAGTTCCCCGACTATTAAGAAAGGCTTCACAGCATGATAACTGAATGATTGAAGCAGTCACATATAATAGAGGCATCTTGTATGTGAATCTAAAGCATTTTGTCTTTTGTGCCTGGTTTTTTCACTGTCCTACATAAAATGTTGAGTTATAATATGCAAATCACTTTATCCCCTCTTTTAAGACAGATTTTCCTGATATTTTGTAAAGTCGTGAAAGAGGGGTTCCACTGTAGCTCAATGGCGCAGGTGTCTCTCTCCACAACCCCACTTCATCTCCCTTGCCTGTGCACACACTCACACACACATACACATACACGCACTCACACACACACTCGATCTCACACACAAACACTGAACACACATACATGCATGCACACACACACACACACACACACACTCATTTTGCCTATTCTGACCTCCAACCCACCCCTAGCTTTCCTCAAGCACTGAAGAACATTATACATCAATGAGTGGTGGTATGAACAGTATGCATCAATGAGTGGTGGTATAGAACATCATACAGTATATCAGTATAAGTTTGTTTGGAAGGGTAAACATCAATGAAAGGTGCTGTGATGGAGGAGAAAGGGTGAGCTTGACTTGACTGTCTTGTGTCTGTGTTGGCGTTGTACTCAAATGACCACCAGGATCACCAATGCTGGACTTTGCTCTCAGGATGTACGCCAACACCACGGGGCCCGGCTTCACTCTGCACTCCGACATCGTGATGCCCTACATCGACCACTATGGGAGCAAGGCTCAGAAGGAGAAATTCATTCCACGCATGGTGGCCGGCACCTGCATCGGAGCCATTGCCATGACAGAGCCCGGAGCAGGCAGGTAGGTAGTGTGGCGCCGTTGTCACTTATCACTAATCCAATCTTTGTAAGATGGGTATATTTGTGAAAACTCCTCACTTTCTATGTGAGCTCCATGAATGACAGCGAGGCTGGTCTTGTAGTGAGCTGCAGCTACGTCTTGGTGGCTGTACATAATACATGTTATTATCTCCGCCAAGGAGGTTATGTTTTATCTTCGGGTCGATAGTTATTCAGCAAAATAACTCAGTAAGTTCACAACAGATTCTGGTGACATTTTGTGCACGGTCAGGGTCTCGCCCAAGGAACAATTCATCCAAATTTGGAGGCTATCTGTTGTAACGTTTTTGAATTACAAGCATTCAGAGAAATGTTATTGCTCATCATGAAGCTGATGATGTCAAACTATTAATGTAGGTGGCGGCAGTCAAATTTTTTTTTGGGAAGAGGAAGTTTATAATGTGTTGTGTTATAAAGTTGGCAGAAAGACTAGAAAAACAAAAAAAAAGTAAGTGAATATCTTCATTAGTTTCTGAGATATGCCACTTCAAAGGTCGTGAAAGGCGAAACGCTCGTAATACATAAATGTCAAATCAGCATAAAGTAGCAACTTTGAAGGTCATTAGAATCAAAACTAAAGCACAGCTGTCCTTATAAATGAAATATTTCATAGATTCTATGTTATTGTCTGGCTCTAATTTTTTTCAGGGACCATGGCAGGCTGGTTTTTTTTTTAAAGAGCCTTAAAATGGGAAAAAACATCAATTTGCCTCGCGGAACAAGGCCATTTTATGGAATATTTCACTTTAAGAAGCTATAACTCAAGAACCGTTTAAGATATTTCACTGATTTTTTGCAGACAGACAGAATATGATATAAAGGGCCCAAGAAAACAATCAAATTGCTTTAAAAATTAATACATCAGTTGATGACCACCAAAAATAACAAAAAAATTAGACGAAAAGTGAAAGTTTTCGAAGAACTCGTATACTGAACAAGCTACAGCTCAAAAACTACTGGAGATAAATGCTTGAAATTTTGCACACAAGCAGAATGCAATGTATGGAACTGATAGAACCAACAAACAGGAATGTGCAGGTCACTTTTTCTTGACAGCAAGTATCAAAGCACCCTATTTCAGACAAAATCAAGAAAAAAATTGTCGTTCAGTCCATATGGACAATACTCAACCCTCAGTTCCACCACATCAGAAGCAAGCAGCTTTGTAGTCACATGAATAATATTCAACCCTCAGTTCCACCACATCAGAAGCAAGCAGCTTTGTAGTCACATGAATAATATTCAACCCTCAGTTCCACCACATCAGAAGCAAGCAGCTTTGTAGTCACATGAATAACACTGAACCCTCAGTGCCACCACATCAGAAGCAAGCAGCTTTGTAGTCACATGAATAACACTGAACCCTCAGTGTCACCACATCAGAAGCAAGCAGCTTTGTAGTCACATGAATAACACTCAACCCTCAGTGTCACCACATCAGAAGCAAGCAGCTTTGTAGTCACATGAATAATATTCAACCCTCAGTTCCACCACATCAGAAGCAAGCAGCTTTGTAGTCACATGAATAACACTCAACCCTCAGTTCCACCACATCAGAAGCAAGCAGCTTTGTAGTCACATGAATAACACTCAACCCTCAGTGTCACCACATCAGAAGCAAGCAGCTTTGTAGTCACATGAATAATATTCAACCCTCAGTTCCACCACATCAGAAGCAAGCAGCTTTGTAGTCACATGAATAACACAACCCTCAGTGCCACCACATCAGAAGCAAGCAGCTTTGTAGTCACATGAATAACACTCAACCCTCAGTGCCACCACATCAGAAGCAAGCAGCTTTGTAGTCACATGAATAACACTCAACCCTCAGTGTCACCACATCAGAAGCAAGCAGCTTTGTAGTCACATGAATAATATTCAACCCTCAGTTCCACCACATCAGAAGCAAGTAGCTTTGTAGTCACATGGACATTTAACGTCAAAATTCAGGAACAACTGAAGTTTGGCACAAACCCTAACAAACTGCTTTGTTGAGTAAACTTCATGGCAGATCACTGATCAGGTACACAAGATGCTGCTCACAAAGCATAATTCTGCTTCAAATACTGCTTGAAAGCATCATATCTGGCAGGCAAATCTGACGGCGATTCAACAAGAAAAGCTCTGCCGGAGTTGGAGAACGGGGCAAGTGTGATGTTCCCAGCAAATACCACCGAAGCGGCTATGGAACAACAGTCTGGTCTGCTTGGCCACCTATACACTCCCTCCTTCCCTCTGGCAGACTCTAGAAAGTTTACTGTTGCAGTTTCCTCGTTCTCCACAGACATCACCTCTCCCACAAACAGACCCTCCACATAATACACTCCCACTACTTCCCCTTCTCGACGAAACACAAAGTCAGTTTCAAACTCCACTTCACCTTCATGGTAACCATTGTTCTCACTGTCGTCTTCTTCATTGTCCTCACTGTCGTCTTCTTCATTGTTCTCACTGTCGTCTTCTTCATTGTCCTCACTATCGTCTTCATCTGCGAAAGGCAAACGCCGTCTGGCTGGTTGGTGCTGCAGTGGTGGTAGCTGCGGCAACACTTCAGCGCCGAAGTACTGCCTTAGCCTGTTTAAGACCTCCAGGGGTTTTCCAGTGACTTGAAGGAGAGGCGACTTCTTCCCAAGAACAAGCTTCTGGAATATGACTTCAGCTCGCAATCCTGCCTTCAACCTGGCACTTGTGGTGCACACCTGGAGCATGCGGTCCAGATCATCCGCGCTGGTGCAAGGGCCATTATGGAGTTTCAACGTGTCAAGGATCTCTGTCACTTTCTGTGTCCTTTTCTGCTCCTTGGCATCCCTTTCTCGCTTTTCCGCCTCCATCAACTCCCTTCTCTTTGTAAGCGTGTTTGCCTGCAACTGCTGATGCTGTTTCCTCAGCGATTGGGCCTTCTTGGCCGACATGCTCATCATATGCTGCTGATCTTCATGAGACTGATGGAGAAACCAGTTGGAGATGGATTTGTTTTTCTTCAACATGGCAATGGTAGAATGGTGATGTAGGCTTCCATTTCTCCTTTTAAAAAGGGAAAAGTCCAAGTCTGCAAAGCTCTCCTCAGCAACGAGGTTTGTGACAAGTGAATGAGCAAGCTTCTGGCGCAACTCTTCGTCTTCACAACTGTGGTACTTGCCCCCAGGAAGAAAGTCAGCCAGTTGTCTTTCTGTAGCTGTCATCATCGCCTTGGCCAGTTTCTTCAGCACCACTTTTACCAGTTCTGCTTTTTCTTCGCTGATAGCAAGGAGTGACTGAAGTACGTTTGGCTGCTCCTGGAAGTGGATCCCTCTGAAAACTGGTGGGCAGTCCGGCGACAGGGCTGATGATGGGTCATCCTGCCAGGCACGCAGAGTATCCACTAGGTCACCAACAAATTGGTAGAAGTCCAAATAATGGACTTTAGTTCCCAGTAGCTGCCAGTAGGGTCCTGTGAACAGAGGCACACAGAGCTTTAAGAAAATTGACCAGTGCAAAGATAAGTTAAGAAATGTGGAGCTTTGTCTCTCCAGTCAAAAGTGGAAAGAACATTAATCAGTCTGAACGTTCTGTGAGTCTGTCGAGCCATTTTCCTAAAACTGAAAGAATGTTTTTTATTTTTTTATTTTATATGTTGTATTTTTTGTATTGTTTGTTTTTGTTTTCTGTATATTCTCCATAATTATTTTCAGTATAGATGTGCTGATAGTGATAGCCAGTTCCATTGTCTAGCTTACCTGTAATCCTGAAGTAGATCAGACCCAGAGCAACGAGGTGGACATCAGTTGTCTCGTCCTTGGAGTCGGTGACCACCGTCTGTACTTTCTGGTTGCGATGTGGCAAATAGATCTCAAGGCAATCCTGTACCTCCTGGCGATGGTAATGCAAACTTGCAGCCCCTGTAAAACAAAAGCAAAAAATACAAATAAGTAAAAAGAAAATGTCCAAGAGAGAGAGAGAGAGAGATGAAAATGATGTCCTGAACATTTAACACAAACAAATCTAAGTGAATCCTATGATGCTCTTTACAGCTACTGAGGATAGTCAGGAAAGCAGAAATGCATTCACCAACTGGATACCAAAAGGGAAGTGTGAAATATTTTTCCTACCTTGAAAGTTGTTATTGAAGCGGTTTTCACGGAAGCTGGAAATTGTAGATGGTCTCTGAGCAATGGTCGCACAATACGCCAACCAGGTATCCCTACATCCATTCTTGTCGTCCCCACGGGGTCCAAGGCAGTCACACGCAAGACGAATGAACCTATAAAAAAAAGGTCACAAACATTAGTTCGAACAAGGTTATACATAACTTTAGGGTTATATTTATAATGGTCCGAGAGCTAAGATGGCTTTACTCAGATCATAGGTTAACTGATTAACGGACAGTGAAGCCAGGCTCTCTATCTCTCTGTTAAACTAAAAACAAAAATTCTTAACAATTTGAAACAATCAAACATCTTGTGTAAAAAAAAACAACAACAAATTAACATTGAACAAAAGCAAAACAGATTTAATTTGTTATTTACCCAATCATCAAGTTTGGAAATATGTGACAAAAATGTAATTACCTGTACACCAGGCATTCACCAGCTCTGCGAAAACCAGGTGGAATCTCAGGTCTTGTCTTGTCCTCTTCTGCCAGGGTCTTCTTAATTTCGGAGGCAAGACCTAACAGAAAATGGGCGTTGCAGTGCAAGAAGTTCATGCCATCTTCTGTATCCAATAGCAGTCGTCGCTCCTCCTCCAGTGCACGGCCATACGATTTCATCACTGCAGCACGGTCAGACATCACGGTGCTCAATCCTGAAAGTAGTTGCAGGAATTTCTCTTGTGCTTCCTCACCAGAGGCTGAGAGATCACTGACCTCCTCAAGCATTTGGATAGTGACTTCAAGAAGACTAGAGGTGTCTTCCCTGGCAAGTGGAGTGTATCCAAGAGAGAAGGTTCCCTCTGGTGTATTCACAGATTGGCTGATATACTTGTTTCCACTACGGGATGTGCCATCAATGTGCAGGTCATAGTTGTCTTGTTCCATCAAGACGTCCATCACATGAGCTTTTGTTATGACGTGTGCCTGGTCGCTGAACCGAAGAGCAGATCTTTGTGATGGGAGGTCAGTCTCTGGAACATGTGCATTCAAAATATGCCACACCACTGTTCTAATCACCTCTCCACATCTGGTTGCAGGAACCTCGCACTCACCAACAAGTGCCATAACACAAACCTTTGCTTCATGCAGAAAGTTGCCTTTTTCATCTTTAAGACGAACAACACGCTCCTGTTCTGCAGCATTTTCGTTTCTCTCTTGGGTTAGTAGGTCTACAATATCCTGCTGGAGTTGGTTTATTTTCTTGTCGGACGATGCTCGAAGCCTTTCTTTATCCTTTCTTGCGTTAGAGGCCTTAGTTTGCAGTAACTTCTTGTCCTTACGAAGTTTTCTTATGATACGATTGCATCCCATGTTCATGTGTTGTATTATCACTGCTTCCTGACGCTTGATTTCCCTCTCTTTTCTCTGGTTTCTTTTGTAGAAATTTGTGCGTTTGATGTGTGTAACTGTTGCCCTCGCAGTTCTCAAGGCCTCTTCCTTGTTTTCAACAAGCATCTTCATATCCTGCAACCGTTTTTTCAGTGTCTTCATTTCTTCCTCAAGGGCCAGGAGCTGTTGGTTTTTCTCATTTGTGGACTCTTGGAGAATGTTGTTGGCATTTTGCACTGCCTTCAGTTGTAGCTCTGTGTCTTCAAGCTGCCTTCGCAGTCTGGCGTTTGTACACTGAGCTGCAGAGAGTGATTGCTCAGTACTGGTCTGTTGTGTCAATGTTCTTTGTGGTGGGCCTTGTGGGAGAAGTGAATTGAACTCCTGTTCCAAGAACACATTCATGTTGGCAGAACCATTCTTGCAATGAAGACTTTTGGAAAGGCCCTTGTACTTAGTCATGACATCATTCAACTTCCTGCTGAGGGTTTGGTCTGAAATTGTGCTAATGTTTGCTCCAAGGTTTTCCAACACTGCGCGTTTGTTGACATGCATTGTTATCTTGCTGAATGTCATCAAATCAACTACCACTCCATTTGAAACCAAAGACCCAGTAGGCCGATTCAGCTGTTCCATCAAGCTAGGATCCATGAGATGTTTGCGCTGAATACCTAATTTCAACAAGTGTGGGCCAATGTTTCTGAATGAGATGATGGACTCCACATTCAAACTGAAGAAGTAGTCAAGGTCTTGTGCCTTCAGTGCATCTTTGATAGCGCCTTGTATTTCACTTTGAAGTGAAACTCCCTGTAAGGGGTCGCCTTCTGTAATCCGGTTGAAGGTATCCTCCACTGTGTCCCATGTGAGCGAATACCTGCCAAAATAATCAAAGGGGCATTGTCATCAATTCCAGACAACACATAAAATTGATGTATCCAACACCCCCCCCCACCCCACCCCTCCCTCCTGGGTTGCCTGACATGCTTGGCTCAGCAATCCCCCCCCCCCCCCGGGTGACCTGAGCAAGTCCGGCTCAGCACCCCCCCCCCCCCCCCCAATATTAGCACCGCCTTGTAAACATTGGTGTGTACAGTTATGTAAATAATTTTGTACAGTCTTGTAAATACTACGCCAGCCGTCGGTGTGAGCGTGTCTGTCTCCTGTCTGTTGTGTTGCTCGTTTGTTCAAGCGTGCGTTTGTAATCCATGTTGAAGCGTGCGCATGCGGACGAAATACGTGAGTGCGCGCTTAGAGTTATTGTAGGCTGCAATTGCAGCCTACGTATATAAGATAAGCGCCTTATAAATAACCTTATTATTATTATTTATGTATGAAATTAAGATAACTTGAAAAGTGGTATGAAATTATTTCATGTGTGGGGGAAATTACATACCTTCTACGAAGTGACTCCAGCTGCAGCAAGAGCTTATTGGTCGCAGGCTGAGGCTGAAGTTTGGGGGGACGACCTCTCCCACTGCCAGGACCGGTGCTAGTTGTGAAAGTGATCACCTTCTGCATGTGTTCGTCATTGGCTGAAAATGTATAAAATAATAATATCAATGATAATAATAATAATAACTAAAAGAAGAAGAAAGAAGCCAAAATGAAACTAATTTCCACTTTCAAAAACAAAAGAATAGTTTCAGATCGTGCACTCAAAGTAGTGAGGCAAAGCCAAAGTTTGTGACCATATGACTAGGACAAATACCTGATTAATAAATCCTTTCTGAAATAATTTGTGGTTAAATCCTATTTTATTCTCTGAAGATGCCACTCAGAAGAAAAACGACTGAAGCCAACATCTTGAAACATGTGAACAACTAGGCCTACTGAACTAGCGACAGAAGAAGACGACAGACGCCGACTCGATCTACTTCCGGTTTTAGAAAGCAAACGCTTTTGTCTATTTTACCCCCACCAAAGTTTAATCATCACAAAAACAATACACCAATCATTTCTACAACTACTCTTTTTTTGTTTCAAATCTTGACTTGGAACAATAAATCGCCTGAAAAAAGACACAGAACATGTTTTTGTCACTACCCATAACACTCGAGCCCGATCGGCATGGATCGTATCCACTCGCAACTTTTAGCTTAAAATCTAGCCATTCTTACGTGAAATTAGCACCTTAAAACTTTACAAGTACCGAAAATAGATGTTTATGAATACGATTATCGACAAACTTACCAAGAATGGTTTCGACTTTCTCGAACAGAGTCGCTAACGGCGACGTTGAAAGTGCGTGTTCGGTCGCCATGTTTTCAGCTAGGGCACCTTCGTGTCAAAGGCACGGGTTGCCTCTTTTGATGGGCTGTCGCTCGGCGTGGACGTCATGCATTCTTTAGTTTCAAACATGACCGAAACCTCCAGAAAACGCTGTTTCCATCGCATATATGATTGTGGGGTCGCAATTATGCCCCAATCCCGTAATTCAGCCGAGAAAGTGACCAAGCTATATTTAGGTGTTTTCATCTCGGATTTATTTCATAAACCCTACTACCTAGGAAAATTAAAAACACACGTAAACAAAGCCTAGCTTTGTCTTGTTTGACCTGACACACTTTTGTTCAAGTTAAAAATAGACATGAACAGAGAACAGCGAGATTTCCCAGATAGGTGTTGTTTTGCTTGAGCTCAAAATGGCTGCAGGCCTAATGGCGTCGCGGTTCGTCGATCCAAAATATTAGGCATTTCTGCCTACTCCTCTCGCTCACATGTTCTCATTCACATCAAACGAAGGCAAAGACAAGGCAGAATGAACTTCAAAGTATTTATTGGGCACATTGTCAAGACAAACCAAGCAAATGTTGTTGATATAAACATGGTGTGAAAATTAGTGCAAAAACCAGGTTTCCCTGCATGACTGTATAGAGGCTGCCGCCACCTAATTAATGACATATAAATATGTTCCCCACACCCAGAGATCCTTTTCAGCCACTTGAAGTAAACTTTGTAGCGTCTGGCCTGGCTAGCAGAACATCCTGCCTGAATTAATTCTACAGGTTGTGGAAGAGAAATTGTGGCATCCTTGGGAGAGGTTGGCATTTGCATAGTGCTCCCTACTTTCTTTCCATAATTGCAGTATGGCATTGCAAGCACCTCACACTTTCAGCTACATCTTGATGGCTGTACATAATACATGTCAGCAGATACACTATTTGCAGTATGGCATTGCAAGCACCTCACACTTTCAGCTACATCTTGATGGCTGTACATAATACATGTCAGCAGATACACTATTTGCAGTATGGCATTGCAAGCACCTCACACTTTCAGCTACATCTTGATGGTTGTACATAATACATGTCGGCAGATACACTATTTGCAGTATGGCATTGCAAGCACCTCACACTTTCAGCTACATCTTGGTTGGACATAATACATGTCAGCAGATACACTATTGGCAGTATGGCATTGCAAGCACCTCACACTTTCAGCTACATCTTGATGGTTGTACATAATACATGTCAGCAGATACACTATTTGCAGTATGGCATTGCAAGCACCTCACACTTTCAGCTACATCTTGATGGCTGTACATAATACATGTCAGCAGATACACTATTTGCAGTATGGCATTGCAAGCACCTCACACTTTCAGCTACATCTTGATGGTTGTACATAATACATGTCGGCAGATACACTATTTGCAGTATGGCATTGCAAGCACCTCACACTTTCAGCTACATCTTGGTTGTACATAATACATGTCGGCAGATGCACTATTTGCAGTATGGCTTTGCCTTGACAGAAACTCCACCTGTCAATGTGAGCTCCACTACTGACAGTGAAATTGGTCTTGCAGTGACCTGCAGGGTGTGAGGACAAATGCCAGGAAGGATGGCTCAGACTACATCCTGAATGGCAGCAAGGTCTTCATCACCAACGGCTACATGTGTGACGTGGTCATCGTGGTGGCCGTCACCAAGCCTGACGCCAAGACCAAGGCCCACGGCATCAGCCTGTTCCTGGTGGAGGAGGGCATGAAGGGCTTTGTCAAGGGACGCAAGCTGGACAAGATGGGCCTCAAGGCCCAGGTGAGTTGGTCAGTCTGGCCGCAGTGGGAGTAGCTGCCAAGGCACAGCAGCCATATTTATGACCCTGATATCTTAAATGCCCTGAACTCAGAGGTAGAAACAAGTGGGGTATGATGTCATGGTCTCATGAAGAGGCTGGATTCCTTGTCTGTGTTGCTTGCACCTAATCAGATTGATGTTCATAAAGTGCGTCTGTTTTGGCCAGTTGGCAATGCCTCACGTTCCCCATCAAAAAGCATGAGAAGATCAGTAATAGGTCAAGGCAGGTTTTATATCGAGACCTATCAACATTGTCTGGGTCTCAAACTGCTCTACACGTACCTCTTGACATGGACTCATTGGTCATCTGTCGTGCAAGGCTCAAGTGACCATTGCTTGCCATATCTGTAGTGCTTGCCAAGCTGTCATGGCAGCAGCACGTGGCCTCACTTCTCAAGGAACAAGGAGTTACCTTGCCTTTGTGGTTGAATTTGAAATGCTTCTTTTGGTTCCAAGGGGCAGGTGAGTTTGCCAAGCAGAACAAAGCTGAATTTGAAACAAGGGGACTTTTTCTAGTACCACAAGCTTGAACAAATCCTCTTGAGTGGATGACATGTAGCAAGCTAGACGATACAGTATGACTCTAAACTTGGGCATGATGATCAAGATCTAGATAAGACTAGACCCATATTCAAAGAATTTTGCTTGGGAGTAAGTTTGGAAAGCAAGGAAGGTCCAGACATGTTGAACTGGGGCAAAAGGCTCACAAGTGCTTACATGAATTTGCTTCTGTACCTTTATTTTTTTACAAAGATGGTACATTACTTGCTAAAACAATGTGTTGGCACTTCTAATTAGATAAAAAAGAAATTTCTTTAAAATACATACACACACACACATGTAGACACACACAAGCACATACACACACACATGCATGCACACACACACACACACGTGCACACACACATATGTGACCCTCCACCACGGAATGAGTCGCTTTGTCCCCCTGGGCCATTTTCAGTTTTTTACTCTGTCTGAAAGTATTTTAAATGGCAATCACAATGGTGAAAACCGTTTGAAAATCTTACAATTAGTCTCCGAGTTACAGGTGTTTGAATATACCCACCCTCGGAAATGTGTTTCTGAGAAAATTTGAAATAAAAGTTTTGAAACTTCAACACAACAGTTTCTTTAGCAACCATGCATGCATTTCTTTGAAATTTGGCACAGTCATACAACATAACATAAACAACTAACACACAAATTTTCAGTTTGAAACATAAAGTAATTTATTGTCAACATCGTTTCAGAAAATATACGAAAATCTACGTTCACGGCTAAATTGTCACAAGGGCTTACTGATCAAAAACCTATTCATAATAATTTTAAAATCAGTGCTAATGTGCACAGGTCCAAGAAACACAAAACCAAATGCTATGTGATATGAGATTACACTAAAATGTTTGTGTAGTAAAGTATGGGGGTGGGGGGTGGGGGGGTGCACAGTGATTGTTATACTATTTATACGCCACAATGGGAACTGATGATGCTATTAGATTCCAAAGTATTTTATTCAAAGAAACATACAAAACTATTTACAAGCAATGTAGGGGCAGTAATTTTTTTATCACTCTTTAAAAAATCCAAATGACAGGTTTGGAAAATATTGTGACTGGCCTTGGCAGGTGAAGTTTTAAAAAGTAATAACCCACCCCCCCCGAGGGAAAAAAAAGAAAGACGGGCAGTGAACGGACAGACATACAACAACAGTTTTCTCTTGGTAACAGCTATCACTAACGAATTTTACGAACTTGCATGATGAAATTCAAATTAAATACTAATGAAAAATATTTCAGCATAGAGTAAGTATGAATAGTTACCTTCTGAGAACTCCTTCATGTCCAGTCTTCTTGCCATCACCTCATCATCAGAAAACTGTGCAATGCAACCCTGCTTTGTTGACTCCGTAGAACCCTCAGCCTTCTTGACTTTGCATCTGCAGTCAAATCCCTCCACCTTTCGCCTTTCCTCATCAGGATGTTGAGTTGCATGATACTGTTCATTGTTCAAATCACATTCAGCAACCAGTGGTTGATCGTCATTGTCACTGTCACTCTGTGCACTATCTTCACCTTCGGATCCTTCCTCACCCAAACCAACACTCACTTCATCACCACTTTTCTCGTCATCGTCGCTGAAACCATCTTCCTCTGATGCTGGTGTTGTAAAGTAGTCTCGGATTAAACTTTCTATCTGTTCACTATCTCCGTGGTCCGTAATGTTAGAAACTCGAGCGGAATTCAAAGCTTTGACAGCCTTTTAATTGGCTTTCTATTTGAAACCAACCAATCGTATTCTTGGTAACAAAGATCTTTCCACACAATCATGTGTACAACAATGGGTCCACTCAAAAAATAGAGAGGTGACAGGTAGTTAAAAAGTGTTGATTTTTGCACGATTGCTTTGCCAATATCGGACGGGTAGTGCTTATTAAACACATTTTTACTAACTTTGGAAGTGAATTTACTAAAATATTTACAGAAGCTTGTAGATAAAGGATTACTGAACCAGAAACAACCAAAAACTCAAAATCAACAACCCACATCCCTATTTCCAGTGCTAGCGCCAAATGGTTCCAGGGACAAAGTGTCTCATTCCGTGGTGGAGAGTCACATATGTGACCCAGCTCCACAAAATGAGTGTTAAGTCTTTTTTTTCTTCATATTTTGAGGTTTTGGAATCAAACTAAAGCCCAGCAACAGAGCTTTCTATTGATACCAAAATCATTCTTCTACCTTTATTAATAAGGAAGTTATGACCATTTGCAGTAAGAGGGTAGTAACATGTGAATTCTGAGAAAAACGACGTCAGAGTGTAGGGACAAAATACTCTTTATTTACCATAGCAACCATACGTTAATAAGCATGAAACTTGGTGTACTGCAACTGAAGACATCAAACTACCTCTGCAACAGACAATTTACTTTTATCTGAAAAGTGCTATAAATAATTCTTAAATTTACTTAGCTATCTATGATATCTCAGAAATGCCTCATTCTAATTTGACTTTTTGCATCCTTTGTTTCGATGATCAATGTTAATAAACATCAACTTTCTCCGCTTTAGAGGTGAAATTTCATTCTAAGACCAGAATATGGTGTGTATTATGTGTAAGCATGTCTGAAAATGGCTAAAACTCAAAATGCACCACATTGACATATATCTCTCTATTTAGGCTGCCCCTTCAGTTTTGTCCGTGCGCCTTATCACTCATTTTGTGGCGCTGGGTCACATATTTGCCCTCATGCAAAAAAAAGTGCTTATATTTGTCATGTAAATTTTCACATATTGCCAGACTTGGATCATATATACTTTATAACATGTGTGTGACCATACATTCAACTAAGAAGGAAAAAATACCTAAACCTAGTTTTTATGTTTGGCATTCTTGTGACTTCATCTGCTAGATCAGTTTTTGTTCTTCACAGAAGTAAGGCTGACCTTCACGTATTTAGATGCAGTAAAATAATAAGAAAAAGATTAAATGAAATGGAAGGCAGCCATGTTGCATGTTTGTTCCGTGATGGCAAGGAGTGTTCACTATGACTGCAGGACACGTCGGAGCTGTTCTTTGAGGACGTGCGACTGCCCAAAGATGCGCTGCTTGGTGAGGAGAACAAGGGCTTCTACTACCTCATGCAGGAGCTGCCACAGGAGCGCCTCCTCATCGCATCCATGGCAGTCGCCTCGTCTGAGTTCATGTTTGAAGAGACCCGCAAGTACGTCCGTGAAAGGAAGGCCTTTGGCAAGACTCTGTCCAACTTGCAGGTATGTCGGAACTATCAGTGTCAGTGTTCTTTCTTGGCCATCTAGGGCCTCAACTACTGTGTTGCTTTGTTGATGAATAGATTTTTTTAAAGAAATAATGTTCTATATTGATAGCCATTCTTGAAAAAGAAAATTCATGCTATGATGGCATCTTATGAAATGAAACATCATGCATGTATACCTACAATTTAACTTCTAAACTTTTATTTTTGTAAGAATGTTGTAGAGGTTGTATTGTTATAGGCATGCTTGTTGTTGTTAAACTTTTTAATTGGTAAATTCAAAGGAAAAAATATGTTATAAATGTAGGCATGCAAATTAACTGATATGCATTCTGAATTTAGTTACACACAGAAATAGATCAATAATCTATTTAAGAAAAGAAATAGCCTATGACCATGAAGTACACTCATTAGAACATACACAAATGGTATTTGATTAAAAAAACAATTCCTACACCTTTTCTTGTTAGCTAAAAGCACTGCAAACTCCAGAGAAACAGGGCCAAAGTACTGGCTGTAAGCCTACATTCAAGGGGATACTCTTTGCATATTGTTGCAGTGCATAGTAAATGGACAAAGGTAAATTAATCGGAGCAAATGGATGTAATTTGATTTTCATAAAGATGTCTCTCCTCCTCAGACCGTCCAGCACAAACTGGCTGAGATCAAGACCGAGGTGTCGGTGACGCGGGCCTTCATTGACCAGTGTCTTGAGCTGCACCAGGAACGCAAGCTGGACAGTGCCACCGCCTCCATGGCCAAGTATTGGTAGGTGTCTGTCTTCCCCGCCCATTTACCTACAGTGTTCCCTTCAGGCCCTCATCACTGTTGCCACTCATTTACCTACAGTGTTCCCTTCAGGCCCTTGTCTCTGTTGCCACTCATTTACCAACAGTGTTCCCTTCAGGCCCTCATCACTGTTCCCACTCATTTACCTACAGTGTTCTCTTCAGGCCCTTGTCTCTGTTTCCACTCATTTACCTACAGTGTTCCCTTCAGGCCCTTGTCTCTGTTTCCACTCATTTACCTACAGTGTTCCCTTCAGGCCCTTGTCTCTGTTGCCACCCATTTACCTACAGTGTTCCCTTCAGGCCCTTGTCTCTGTTGCCACCCATTTACCTACAGTGTCCCCTTCAGGCCCTCATCACTGTTTCCACTCATTTACCTACAGTGTCCTCTTCAGGCCCTCATCACTGTTCCCAATCATTTACCTACAGTGTCCCCTTCAGGCCCTCATCACTGTTTCCACTCATTTACCTACAGTGTCCTCTTCAGGCCCTCATCACTGTTGCCACTCATTTACCTACAGTGTCCCCTTCAGGCCCTCATCACTGTTTCCACTCATTTACCTACAGTGTTCCCTTCAGGCCCTCTTCACTGTTTCCACTCATTTACCTACAGTGTCCTCTTCAGGCCCTCATCACTGTTGCCACTCATTTACCTACAGTGTCCCCTTCAGGCCCTTGTCTCTGTTCCCACTCATTTACCTACAGTGTCTTCAGGCCCTTGTCTCTGTTCCCACTCATTTACCTACAGTGTTCCCTTCAGGCCCTTGTCACTGTTCCCACCCATTTACCTACAGTGTTCCCTTCAGGCCCTTGTCACTGTTGCCACTCATTTACCTACAGTGTCCCCTTCAGGCCCTTGTCACTGTTGCCACTCATTTACCTACAGTGTCCCCTTCAGGCCCTTGTCTCTGTTCCCACTCATTTACCTACAGTGTCCCCTTCAGGCCCTTGTCACTGTTGCCACTCATTTACCTACAGTGTCCCCTTCAGGCCCTTGTCACTGTTGCCACTCATTTACCTACAGTGTCCCCTTCAGGCCCTTGTCTCTGTTCCCACTCATTTACCTACAGTGTCCCCTTCAGGCCCTTGTCTCTGTTTCCAATCATTTACCTACAGTGTTCCCTTCAGGCCCTTGTCTCTGTTGCCACTCATTTACCTAGAGTGTTTCCTTCAGGCCCTTGTCACTGTTGCCACTCATTTACCTACAGTGTTCCCTTCAGGCCCTTGTCACTGTTGCCACTCATGTACCTACAGTGTCCCCTTCAGGCCCTCATCACTGTTCCCACTCATTTACCTACAGTGTCCCCTTCAGGCCCTCATCACTGTTCCCACTCATTTACCTACAGTGTCCCCTTCAGGCCCTTGTCTCTGTTGCCACTCATTTACCTACAGTGTCCCCTTCAGGCCCTCATCACTGTTCCCACTCATTTACCTACAGTGTCCCCTTCAGGCCCTCATCACTGTTGCCACTCATTTACCTACAGTGTCCCCTTCAGGCCCTCATCACTGTTCCCACTCATTTACCTACAGTGTTCCCTTCAGGCCCTCATCACTGTTCCCACTCATTTACCTACAGTGTTCCCTTCAGGCCCTCATCACTGTTGCCACTCATTTACCTACAGTGTCCCCTTCAGGCCCTCATCACTGTTCCCACTCATTTACCTACAGTGTTCCCTTCAGGCTCTTGTCTCTGTTTCCACTCATTTACCTACAGTGTCCCCTTCAGGCCCTTGTTTCTGTTGCCACTCATTTACCTACAGTGTCCCCTTCAGGCCCTTGTCTCTGTTGCCACTCATTTACCTACAGTGTTCCCTTCAGGCCCTTGTCTCTGTTGCCAGTCATTTACCTACAGTGTTTCCTTCAGGCCCTTGTCACTGTTGCCACTCATTTACCTACAGTGTCCCCTTCAGGCCCTCATCACTGTTCCCACTCATTTACCTACAGTGTTCCCTTCAGGCCCTTGTCTCTGTTCCCACTCATTTACCTACAGTGTCCCCTTCAGGCCCTCATCACTGTTGCCACTCATTTACCTACAGTGTCCCCTTCAGGCCCTCATCACTGTTCCCACTCATTTACCTACAGTGTCCCCTTCAGGCCCTCATCACTGTTCCCACTCATTTACCTACAGTGTCCCCTTCAGGCCCTTGTCTCTGTTGCCACTCATTTACCTACAGTGTCCCCTTCAGGCCCTCATCACTGTTGCCACTCATTTACCTACAGTGTTCCCTTCAGGCCCTCATCACTGTTCCCACTCATTTACCTACAGTGTTCCCTTCAGGCCCTCATCACTGTTCCCACTCATTTACCTACAGTGTCCCCTTCAGGCCCTTGTCTCTGTTGCCACTCATTTACCTACAGTGTCCCCTTCAGGCCCTTGTCTCTGTTCCCACTCATTTACCTACAGTGTCCACTTCAGGCCCTCATCACTGTTGCCACTCATTTACCTACAGTGTCCCCTTCAGGCCCTCATCACTGTTGCCACTCATTCTTACAGTGTTCCCTTCAGGCCCTTATCTCTGTTTCCACTCATTTACCTACAGTGTCCCCTTCAGGCCCTTATCACTGTTCCCACTCATTTACCTACAGTGTTCCCTTCAGGCCCTTATCACTGTTCCCACTCATTTACCTACAGTGTCCCCTTCAGGCCCTCATCACTGTTCCCACTCATTTACCTACAGTGTCCCCTTCAGGCCCTTATCACTGTTGCCACTCATTTACCTACAATGTTCCCTTCAGGCCCTTGTCTCTGTTCCCACTCATTTACCTACAGTGTCCCCTTCAGGCCCTTGTCTCTGTTTCCACTCATTTACCTACAGTGTCCCCTTCAGGCCCTTGTCTCTGTTGCCACTCATTTACCTACAGTGTTCCCTTCAGGCCCTTGTCACTGTTCCCACTCATTTACCTACAGTGTTCCCTTCAGGCCCTTGTCACTGTTGCCACTCATTTACCTAC
The DNA here is from genome assembly GCA_034096865.1 of Theodoxus fluviatilis. Taxonomy (NCBI): domain Eukaryota; kingdom Metazoa; phylum Mollusca; class Gastropoda; order Cycloneritida; family Neritidae; genus Theodoxus; species Theodoxus fluviatilis. Next base: position 33,929 of record JAWQFJ010002274.1, read on the forward strand.
AGTGTTCCCTTCAGGCCCTCATCACTGTTGCCACTCATTTACCTACAGTGTCCCCTTCAGGCCCTCATCACTGTTGCCACTCATTTACCTACAGTGTTCCCTTCAGGCCCTTGTCACTGTTGCCACTCATTTACCTACAGTGTTCCCTTCAGGCCATTGTCTCTGTTCCCACTCATTTACCTACAGTGTCCTCTTCAGGCCCTCATCACTGTTGCCACTCATTTACCTACAGTGTCCTCTTCAGGCCCTTGTCTCTGTTGCCACTCATTTACCTACAGTGTCCCCTTCAGGCCCTTGTCTCTGTTTCCACTCATTTACCTACAGTGTTCCCTTCAGGCCCTTGTCTCTGTTGCCACTCATTTACTTACAGTGATCCCTTCAGGCCCTTGTCTCTGGTCCCACTCATTTACCTACAGTGTCCTCTTCAGGCCCTCATCACTGTTGCCACTCATTTACCTACAGTGTCCCCTTCAGGCCCTTGTCTCTGTTTCCACTCATTTACCTACAGTGTCCCCTTCAGGCCCTTGTCTCTGTTGCCAGTCATTTACCTACAGTGTCCCCTTCAGGCCCTTCCTGTTCCACTCATTTACCTACAGTGTCCCTTCAGGCCCTTCACTGTTCCACTCATTTACCTACAGTGTTCCCTTCAGGCCCTCATCACTGTTGCCACTCATTTACCTACAGTGTTCCCTTCAGGCCCTCATCACTGTTCCCACTCATTTACCTACAGTGTTCCCTTCAGGCCCTCATCACTGTTGCCACTCATTTACCTACAGTGTTCCCTTCAGGCCCTCATCACTGTTGCCACTCATTTACCTACAGTGTCCCCTTCAGGCCCTTGTCTCTGTTCCCACTCATTTACCTACAGTGTTCCCTTCAGGCCCTCATCACTGTTGCCACTCATTTACCTACAGTGTTCCCTTCAGGCCCTCATCACTGTTGCCACTCATTTACCTACAGTGTTCCCTTCAGGCCCTTGTCTCTGTTGCCACTCATTTACCTACAGTGTTCCCTTCAGGCCCTTGTCACTGTTCCCACTCATTTACCTACAGTGTTCCCTTCAGGCCCTTGTCTCTGTTCCCACTCATTTACCTACAGTGTTCCCTTCAGGCCCTCATCACTGTTGCCACTCATTTACCTACAGTGTTCCCTTCAGGCCCTTGTCTCTGTTTCCACTCATTTACCTACAGTGTTCCCTTCAGGCCCTCATCACTGTTGCCACTCATTTACCTACAGTGTCCCCTTCAGGCCCTCATCACTGTTCCCACTCATTTACCTACAGTGTCCCCTTCAGGCCCTCATCACTGTTGCCACTCATTTACCTACAGTGACCCCTTCAGGCCCTTATCACTGTTGCCACTCATTTACCTACAGTGTTCCCTTCAGGCCCTCATCACTGTTGCCACTCATTTACCTACAGTGTTCCCTTCAGGCCCTTGTCACTGTTGCCACTCATTTACCTACAGTGTCCCCTTCAGGCCCTTGTCTCTGTTGCCACTCATTTACCTACAGTGTCCCCTTCAGGCCCTCATCACTGTTCCCACTCATTTACCTACAGTGTCCCCTTCAGGCCCTTGTCTCTGTTGCCACTCATTTACCTACAGTGTTCCCTTCAGGCCCTCATCACTGTTGCCACTCATTTACCTACAGTGTTCCCTTCAGGCCCTCATCACTGTTCCCACTCATTTACCTACAGTGTCCCTTCAGGCCCTTGTCTCTGTTGCCACTCATTTACCTACAGTGTCCCCTTCAGGCCCTCATCACTGTTGCCACTCATTTACCTACAGTGTTCCCTTCAGGCCCTCATCACTGTTCCCACTCATTTACCTACAGTGTTCCCTTCAGGCCCTCATCACTGTTCCCACTCATTTACCTACAGTGTCCCCTTCAGGCCCTTGTCTCTGTTGCCACTCATTTACCTACAGTGTCCCCTTCAGGCCCTTGTCTCTGTTCCCACTCATTTACCTACAGTGTTCCCTTCAGGCCCTCATCACTGTTGCCACTCATTTACCTACAGTGTCCCCTTCAGGCCCTCATCACTGTTGCCACTCATTTACCTACAGTGTTCCCTTCAGGCCCTTATCTCTGTTTCCACTCATTTACCTACAGTGTCCCCTTCAGGCCCTTATCACTGTTGCCACTCATTTACCTACAGTGTTCCCTTCAGGCCCTTATCACTGTTGCCACTCATTTACCTACAGTGTCCCCTTCAGGCCCTCATCACTGTTCCCACTCATTTACCTACAGTGTCCCCTTCAGGCCCTTATCACTGTTGCCACTCATTTACCTACAATGTTCCCTTCAGGCCCTTGTCTCTGTTCCCACTCATTTACCTACAGTGTCCCCTTCAGGCCCTTGTCTCTGTTTCCACTTATTTACCTACAGTGTCCCCTTCAGGCCCTTGTCTCTGTTGCCACTCATTTACCTACAGTGTTCCCTTCAGGCCCTTGTCACTGTTCCCACTCATTTACCTACAGTGTCCCCTTCAGGCCCTCATCACTGTTGCCACTCATTTACCTACAGTGTTCCCTTCAGGCCCTTGTCACTGTTGCCACTCATTTACCTACAGTGTTCCCTTCAGGCCCTTGTCTCTGTTCCCACTCATTTACCTACAGTGTCCTCTTCAGGCCCTCATCACTGTTGCCACTCATTTACCTACAGTGTCCCCTTCAGGCCCTTGTCTCTGTTGCCACTCATTTACCTACAGTGTCCCCTTCAGGCCCTTGTCTCTGTTTCCACTCATTTACCTACAGTGTCCCCTTCAGGCCCTTGTCTCTGTTGCCACTCATTTACCTACAGTGTCCCCTTCAGGCCCTTGTCTCTGTTTCCACTCATTTACCTACAGTGTCCCCTTCAGGCCCTCATCACTGTTGCCACTCATTTACCTACAGTGTCCCCTTCAGGCCCTTGTCTCTTTTTCCACTCATTTACCTACAGTGTTCCCTTCAGGCCCTCATCTTTGTTGCCACTCAGTTACCTGCAGTGTCCCCTTCAGGCCCTTGTCTCTGTTCCCACTCATTTACCAACAGTGTTCCCTTCAGGCCCTCATCACTGTTCTCACTCATTTACCTACAGTGTTCCCTTCAGGCCCTCATCACTGTTGCCACTCATTTACCTACAGTGTTCCCTTCAGGCCCTTGTCACTGTTGCCACTCATTTACCTACAGTGTTCCCTTCAGGCCCTTGTCACTGTTGCCACTCATTTACCTACAGTGTTCCCTTCAGGCCCTCATCACTGTTGCCACTCATTTACCTACAGTGTCCCCTTCAGGCCCTCATCACTGTTGCCACTCATTTACCTACAGTGTTCCCTTCAGGCCCTCATCACTGTTGCCACTCATTTACCTACAGTGTTCCCTTCAGGCCCTCATCACTGTTCCCACTCATTTACCTACAGTGTTCCCTTCAGGCCCTTGTCTCTGTTCCCACTCATTTACCTACAGTGTTCCCTTCAGGCCCTCATCACTGTTGCCACTCATTTACCTACAGTGTTCCCTTCAGGCCCTTGTCTCTGTTTCCACTCATTTACCTACAGTGTTCCCTTCAGAACCTCAGCACTGTTGCCACTCATTTACCTACAGTGTCCCCTTCAGGCCCTCATCACTCTTCCCACTCATTTACCTGCAGTGTCCCCTTCAGGCCCTTGTCTCTGTTGCCACTCATTTACCTACAGTGTTCCCTTCAGGCCCTCTTCACTGTTGCCACTCATTTACCTACAGTGACCCCTTCAGGCCCTCATCACTGTTGCCACTCATTTACCTACAGTGTCCCCTTCAGGCCCTCATCACTGTTCCCACTCATTTACCTACAGTGTCCCCTTCAGGCCCTTGTCTCTGTTGCCACTCATTTACCTACAGTGTCCCCTTCAGGCCCTTGTCTCTGTTGCCACTCATTTACCTACAGTGACCCCTTCAGGCCCTTATCACTGTTCCCACTCATTTACCTACAGTGTCCCCTTCAGGCCCTAATCACTGTTGCCACTCATTTACCTACAGTGTTCCCTTCAGGCCCTTGTCACTGTTCCCACTCATTTACCTACAGTGTTCCCATCAGGCCCTTGTCTCTGTTTCCACTCATTTACCTACAGTGTTCCCTTCAGGCCCTTGTCTCTGTTGCCACTCATTTACCTACAGTGACCCCTTCAGGCCCTCATCACTGTTGCCACTCATTTACCTACAGTGTTCCCTTCAGGCC
>JAWQFJ010002275.1:10000-17500 GCA_034096865.1 Theodoxus fluviatilis
CTTTGGCCATCTTTCAATTTTCGATCTGGAGCCAGATGGTCACCTAAAGCGGATACTGATACTGACTGGAACCAGAGGCCAGGGAACTTTGTAGCGTGTTTGGAGCAGTGGGAGCGCGGACTGGAATCCGAACAGTTTGTAAATCATGGATGAGGACCGTCCTTAAACTCCGGGTCAAAAATCAGACACCGATAAACCGAATCTGATAATTATTTTCACGGGGTTATTCCGCTACTCCAAAGTAGAATAAAATCGATTTGCTGCACGTGCAAAAACGAAGTCGACGATTTTAGACTTGACAGTCATTGAAAGATGGGTTTCCTTTGACTTCTCTCTATTGAGCGAGAAAGACCTAGCGACCCGACAATAGTTTGTGGTCATTTACTAGTTTCGAAGATAAAACTACTAATCTCTGTATCACGTGCAGATATTGTCACGATGAGCATTTCTTATAATTATTTTTAAAACACAATAAGTATATAACTTTATTTTAGAGAAGAAAAAAAAATGCGACCACCATGCAACAAAGACGAAACATTTGACATGAAAGGACAAGTCTACTCTCTCACTTTGATTGCTGCATGGCACTGCTGTGTTATAAAGTGTGCGCGGTCGATAGCCAGCATCGAAGAAACAAATAACATGCAGAACGCACTGCGAGCTGACTTGGGTATTTCCATGTTTGGTTCCTTGATGGTGACTTGTCAAAAGGATTCTCTCCATTGAGTCGACTTCTTCCACATCGAGGAAAACCTTCGTTTTGACGGCAAAGCCACACCGACCACCAGAACGAATTTTTCGTCCAGCCCATGCTGGAGTGAATTACGCGTAGTTCAGAGAGGACGAATCGAGCTAGAACAACCAAGAACCCGTGGGAAGTATTTGCTTTCTTTCACTTGCAAGAGCAGTTCATCTGCCTTTAACATGTCCCGCGAACAAGTCCCTGACGCCCTTGGAAATTATGTTCTGGACCCATGGTCAAATGGCTGTTGAGAGAACGTGAGACTTACTCTGGACGCGTCCGACACAAAGGTTACTGCAAGTTACTGCACCATCTTCGTGTCCGGGTAGATCTCGTAGGAAAGTTAGCATGGAAAATAATTATTGGCACGATGTACGGTAATCAGCTGGAACGCACAGCCTGTTGTATCACTATACGTCATGGATATTTTCAAGTTGAGGGTTATGCGGTTGTAGATGGAAGCGAAAATTTCTCTGAACGGTAAGGGGCTTATCAGCATGGCTCAGTATGGAAATTTAACAAACATGTAAGAACCAGTCTTAGATTGCATGAAGCAAGTACGACAGGCATGCGGATGACGTTCATCTGGTGCTCCCTCGAAAAGCAGCCCTCGTCAAAGTCTTCTTTTTCTTTTTCTTTATTTTGGATGTGCACTTGACAGTTCTCATCGTGCAGATTCGAGACTCGAAACAGCCTTCGGTAGTATAGATGGCGCTGTCCACGGATTGCCCAACTCATGAGGCACAGAACCTAGACAGACAAGTCATGAGGTCCACAGAGCCTATAGACAGACAGTGCAATGCCCTACGGCCAAGGAAGAAGACAAAGTCAAGAGATCCACAGAGCCTAGACAGACATGAGGTCCACAGAGTCTAGACAGACAGCGCAATGTCCTACGGCCAAGGAAGAAGACAAAGTCGAGAGATCCACAGAGCCTATAGACAGACAGCGCAATGCCCTGTGGACAAGCTATGAGGTCCACAGAGCCTAGACAGACAGTGCAATGCCCTATGGACAAGTCATGAGGTCCACAGAGCATAGGCAGACAGTGCAATGCCCTCATGGCCATGGAGGAAACGCACTGCAGACCTCAGGTCAAGGGAGTACATGTTTTCTGCCTGGCAACACTGGGACAGGCTTACGGCTGTGCCTTCATCGCAGACGTAACTTGCTGTGCAGAAATTATGCTGGCGCAACAGTTGGAATCTGTTAGTTCCACCTGCCACATCGACTTTGCGCGTACGTGTGCACGCTGAGGCGGAGCGTGAGTTTGCCTGGACAGCTGGCCTAAGGTGTGTTTGCTACTGGTCAATTTGAACAGACCCCGCTGCACGCTTTCGCCCGAGCGATCAATGCTTTGCTGTACAGTTGAACAGAACCCAGGTTTTTCGCCCAAAACCTTTCCTGCAGCGAATAAGTGCCTTCCACCACTCCTTCGTAGGAGACGCTCTACAAATAGAAAACGAGCTGTGCAGAATAGTTCGGATATTTTTTGCTGAAAACTTTGGAAGATCCCGTGTTCCATCTATGTTGCCATCACATCACGTCTCGAAAGGCACGACCTTTTCGGTTTGGCATGGTTGTGTTTGTCCGTGATATTCGTGTTCACACCCTAAACTACGCTCGTAACGAATGCTTCCCTGGTTCTAGCAATCAATTCGTCCGATTTATCGCGTTCACCCCGTGATTGTTGACGAGTTTATTACTAATGCAACATCGGTGATAGAGAAAGTAAGCACTGCACGATTCATAAACTGTGGACAAGGACACGAACGAATCATCAATAGCCTTCAATTTCAACCAAATACGAAGGAACACTTTTGTCTATATTTGATGAGCTTTTGCCACTGCGGTGTCAAGTAGGACGTTGTTTGTAGTTGTCACGTGATGCCTGCTCGGCGAGTTAGGTTTGAAGCAGGGGCAAGCTACTCTGATTTACTGTTTTGCTTCGAGACCAGAACCGCATTAAGTTTGAATATGTAGACTTGTTTCATAGGTAGTGTCGCTTTGGTGCATGGCTTTATCGTGTATGCTCTCTCCACCTTGTTGTTAGCTCCACGTCGCTAGACTTCTGACCCTCGGGCTGAAAAAGTTGCTCAGAAATCATTTTCACAAGAGGGAATGAATTTTTGCAAACAACAGATGAACACTGACAAATCCGGTCATGGTTGTTGTGGCTGCAATAGCTGAGCCTTGTAAAGTCTGTCTGTTTGTGTGTGTGTGTGTGTGTATGTGTGTCTGTGTCCGTGTGTCTGTCCGTCTGTGTGTGTGTGTGTGTGTATAGTGTGTGTGAGTCTATCTGTATCTACGTCTGTATGTCTCTGTCTGTGTGTGTGTCTGTCTGTCTGCCTGTCTGTCTGTCTGAGCCTACTTAAATCTACAGTTCGCATTGTCACAGATGAGTCTTAGTTGTGTTAGGTACACAGGCATCTTGGGTGCCTGGCTATGGCCAAGCTGGACACAACCAGTGGTGCTGCTACCATAGCTGCTTCAAGATCTCTGTGAGACAATTTGAATGTAGAGGGACTTGACGCCAAAGTTGAGCTGCTTGTCTCTGTGCTGCGTGGATGGGTTGCACAGGACGTTCCATGAGTAGATAGTCAGAGCGGGGGCGTGTTGCTCTTGCTAGGAGCAGGCCGGTGTCAACATATGAGACACAATGAAAACTGATGTAAAGGCAGTCAAACGTATGACACGTGTTGACACCGGGCTAGTATTTGCCAACTAGGTAGGCTAAGCAACGGGCCCCAGACCTAGCACTGACAGCAGGCCTAGCACTGACAGCAGACCTAGCACTGACAGCAGGCCTAGCACTGACAGCAGGCCTAGCACTGACAGCAGGCCGAGCACTGACAGCAGACCTAGCACTGACAGCAGACCTAGCACTGACAGCAGACCTAGCACTGACAGCAGACCTAGCACTGACAGCAGACCTAGCACTGACAGCAGGCCGAGCACTGACAGCAGACCTAGCACTGACAGCAGACCTAGCACTGACAGTAGCCCTAGCACTGACAGCAGGCCTAGCACTGACAGCAGACCTAGCACTGACAGCAGACCTAGCACTGACAGCAGGCCTAGCACTGACAGCAGGCTTAGCACTGACAGCAGACTTAGCACTGACAGCAGGCCTAGCACTGACAGCAGGCTTAGCACTGACAGCAGGCCTAGCACTGACAGCAGACCTAGCACTGACAGCAGACTTAGCACTGACAGCAGGCCTAGCACTGACAGCAGGCCTAGCACTGACAGCAGACCTAGCACTGACAGCAGGCCTAGCACTGACAGCAGACCTAGCCCTGACAGCAGGCCTAGCACTGACAGCAGGCCTAGCACTGACAGCAGACCTAGCACTGACAGCAGACCTAGCACTGACAGCAGACCTAGCACTGACAGCAGGCCTAGCACTGACAGCAGGCCTAGCACTGACAGCAGACCTAGCACTGACAGCAGGCCTAGCACTGACAGCAGACCTAGCACCAAAGATTATAGGTTACCTATAATCTTTGCTAGCACTGACAGCAGGCCTAGCACTGACAGCAGACCTACACAGGGCAGTGCCAGGAAAACGGATGCAGTGCAGCTCACGTAGGGATATATCGTAAAAGGTTTTTGCTTGACTTGTTCCTCCCTCGGTCAATATGTTCTGCATGCCATCACTGTCGCAGCAAGGAGCCAAGTTTTTACGAGCAACGATAATTGTTATGCAGACATTCAGCAGAGAATGCTCTTTCCTTCCCACAGACATTGTTTTTCTGTTCACAGCATTAAGCAACTACAGCATGTACAGTCATAAGCTTTTGCCGCACCTTTGAACAAAAACGTAGATTCTGACTACACACACACACACACACACACACACACACACACACACGCTCACTCACTTACAAACACACATGCACGAACGCGCTCACATAAACACATCCATGGTAGAGTTTCCCTTATTCTATGCTGAAAGTGTGCATACACAAACAACATGAAACCTAATTTATGAACTGTAGTGAGTACTTGTAAGTGGTTGACATTTTCATGCCTCATGAAAATGAAAACGTGTGTGAATTGCTAGTTTTTAATATGAAATCCATGGGATACAGGTGTATATACATACATGTATATCCGACTTTCGCATTGGTTTTCCTTATTGCTATATTTTTTGCATGAGATAGTGATAAAAAGTTTGATGTTGTTAGGCCTACCAGCTCAAAGTGCCTATTGTGATTGTTAAAATTTCTGTCTTTTTTGTGATTAAATTCTGCTGTGACAAGTTATCAATGCAGTGATAAGCCAAAAATGTCCATGCAACTAGAGATCTATGTCTATCAACGAGGTCTGTTGTGGCGTGAAACTCAGAAGCTCGTAAGAATTGCAGTAATCTCGTTGTATTACACTGTTGTTGAAATGATTTCAGGTGCGGGGAATAGGGTTGTGGAAATGCCAAAGACTTCGACTGAAACATTGTTTATGTTTGGTGTTATGGGAAAATATGAACAAAGCATGTTTCACACATACGGTGCTGCAGGCAGAAAAGTGAAATGTCACGGTGTCCATAGCAGGGAAAATATTTGGTCAACACACATTAAATGAGAGCATGCACAGTTGTCTTAGTGGAGTAGATTCAATGGAGATAATGCTACCCAAACTATTTTGTAAGAGCACTCAAGAGTTCTAGTTTCACTATCACCAATGACAATGATAGCCTTTCCATCATATCAGCACTCGGAAGCCGAGATAGTCGCCAACTGTCTGTCCAGTCCTGGAATCAATCCGCATCTCGCACTGCACATTGATGGAGAGCGGGGTTTGCCACGTCACCCTGTGGCCCGGAAGTTGCTATAAATAGATCATTACGCACACAGTATCTTGACTGATGTGCTGTCAGACAGGGAGATGTAGCACTTTCTAATGTCGGCCAATATGCCATGCATTTCAAGGTTAAAGGTCAAACATTACCTCAACATCACCCTCCCGTTATAGAAGTTAAACAATTTTGTGCGAAAATGATTGAAACATCATATGCTCTAGGAGGAACAGACATATTTTTATATTACACATTACAGAGTAGCAATGTAGAAAATTTCTCTTTGTAAAAGGAAATCAACAAATCCAGGGTGGGGTGGGGGGGGGGGGGGGGGGGTGGGGAGTCTGAATCAACTTACAGAAATCTGTGTATTCAACACTGCTAAATGGACAAAACTTGATGTTAAAGTTACCAGTTGATTTTGTGGTGTTTGGCTTTAAGAAAGACGTTGTTCTGCTCTTGTTGACGACAGTCACCCCACCTGCAGGCTTGCGTTACTGGCAGCCATCTTCACAATACCCATCTATTTTGCCACGTCCCAGAGCCGTGTGTGTGCAGCATACATGTAATTATGTTCTACTGTGCTACAGTGCATGCAACAACACACTCCACCTGCAGAGGAAAATGAACACAAAAATATGGACCCACTATCTATGCAAGATGAATATGACAGTGAAATAAATTGTGCCTCGCCTACCCTGGTCTTGCCTGTCATTACCAGCTGTCTGTTGTGGCCAGTGTGAATGCCAGTGTGAATGCCAGTGTGAATGCCAGTGTGAATGGCAGTGGGAATGCCAGTGTGAATGCCAGTGTGAATGCCAGTGTGAGCAATGGATCAGATTACCGAGGTGCTACCCTGCAAAATGGGGGGGGGGGGGGGGGCCTTTTCTCTCACATCCAGAACTGCACCATCCACATAGGGTGCATGGGATAATAGTAGGCAGGGTGTGTGCATGAGCGTGCATGTGAATCTGTGAGTGCATGCATGTACATGAGTTTGAGCATGTATGCACCCCTACTTCCATGTGTATGTGTGAAGGAATGGAGAGATGTACAAGGGAAAAAGACTGCTGGTTTAAAAGAAGTTGGAAATAAAATGAAGTCAAGTGAAGGGAACAAAGTTTACAAAGTTACAGTGAAGAGGACAGGATGACTGGGAGAGGAACTAGGGAGATTGTGTGTTCGTGTGCATATGTGTGTACATGGGTGTGTGTGCATGTGTATTTTGTGTATGTAAGGATATGGTGGACATTAAGAACTTGAGTAGGCCTCAGGAGGATGGGGACTTCTGAGTCTGTATTCTCTTCAGGTTTACTGGGAGGAGAAGGAGGAAACAGGAAAACTAGAACGGGGAATAAATTAAGACCATGAGTAAAGTCTCAATGACAGAACATGGGTAAACATAGACTTGTCCCACACAGATTAAACAAGGAGTGGGTACAAAGGTGCGTGTTTACAATCATTTTATTATTAAAAGACTGTCATAAATGCATCTGCATGCCACAACATTCAGTGGTGTTCAAAGCAGACACATCTAGCTTTCTTTTCTACATAAATCTTGTCATCTTCATCAAAGCATCTCCAACACTGCCACACACAAGTCTTTCTAACATTACCACACTGAATTCTTTCTAACACTGCCACACAGAAGTCTTTCTAACACTGCCACACAGAAGACTTTCTAACACTGCCACACTGGTCTAACACCGCCACACAGAAATCTTTCTAACACTGCCACACCAAAGTCTTTCTAACACTGTCACACAGAAGTCTTTCTAACACTGCCAGAGAGAAGTCTTTCTAACACTGCCACACAGAAGTCTTTCTAACACTACCACACAGAAGTCTTTCTAACACTGCCACACAGAAGTCTTTCTAACACTGCCACACAGAAGTCTTTCTAATACTGCCACACAGAAGTCTTTCTAACAATGCCAAACAGAAGTCTTTCTAACACTGC
>JAWQFJ010002275.1:22500-25000 GCA_034096865.1 Theodoxus fluviatilis
AGTAGCGGAGATGGCCGCTACTCTTCCTCCTCTCTCTCCTTCTACCTTCTCCTGCAGCAGTAGCAGTAGCGGAGACGGCCGCTACTCTTCCTCCTCTCTCTCCTTCTACCTTCTCCTGCAGCAGTAGCAGTAGCGGAGACGGCCGCTACTCTTCCTCCTCTCTCTCCTTCTACCTTCTCCTGCAGCAGTAGCAGTAGCGGAGACGGCCGCTACTCTTCCTCCTCTCTCTCCTTCTACCTTCTCCTGCAGCAGTAGCAGTAGCGGAGACGGCCGCTACTCTTCCTCCTCCCTCTTTTCCTTTCTCTTCCCAGCTTCCTTTCTTCACTTTCCCCATCCTTCTTCCTTCTCACCATCCCCTCTCTCCCCTTCTCTTCCTTCTTCTGTCTTTTCCTTCTGCTGTTCTGTTGTTTCTCTTCCTGCCATGCTGTTCCTCCAGCTTCTCCTTCTCTCTTTTGCAGCCACCCCCCACCCCCACCCCCCCTCCACTGGCCATACCTACCTTGAGAGTGCAGCAGTTGTTCTTGACCTCCATGGTGGCCGTTACTATGGCAATGGCAGCTCCAGGCCTGATTTCCACAGGCACCAGTGAGGCAGCCAGCTGTAATGGAAATGCAGTCAGTGACAGTAAGTGTCTTCAGTCTCGGCACTCACACCAAACACATTCACATCTGGTGTCTCAATCAGTGACTTCAGTCTCGGCACTCACACCAAACACACTCACTTCCGGTGTCTCAATCAGTGACTTCAGTCTCGGCACTCACACCAAACACACTCACCTCTGGTGTCTCAATCAGTGACTTCAGTCTTAGCACTCACACCAAACACACTCACCTCTGGTGTCTCAATCAGTGACTTCAGTCTCGGCACTCACACCAAACACACTCACCTCTGGTGTCTCAATCAGTGACTTCAGTCTTAGCACTCACACCAAACACACTCACCTCTGGTGTCTCAATCAGTGACTTCAGTCTCAGCACTCACACCAAACACTCACATCTGGTGTCTCAGTCAGTGACTTCAGTTTCAGCACTCACACCAAACATACTCACCTCTGGTGTCTCAATCAGTGACTTCAGTCTCAGCACTCACACCAAACACACTCACTTCCAGTGTCTCAATCAGTGACTTCAGTCTCAGCACTCACACCAAACACACTCACCTCTGGTGTCTCACTCAGTGACTTCAGTCTCAGCACTCACACCAAACACACTCACCTCTGGTGTCTCAATCAGTGACTTCAGTTTCAGCACTCACACCAAACACACTCACCTCTGGTGTCTCAATCAGTGACTTCAGTCTCAGCACTCACACCAAACACACCTCTGGCAATAGGCCGCCTCCCACAGACAATGAAGGAGATCAAAAGTGCTAGTGTGCCTCGATTGTTGCCCTTGGAAAATTAAGTAGATTCAAATTAAGTGAACTCTGAGGTGTTCCCTCCCTGCCTTCAGGGCAAGTTTCAGATTTCATCCCTGAGAGTTTCTAGTAAAATGCTCATGCTCTTTTCCCACTTGTTGACATAGTTGAATTCAAGAAGTGAAGATCACCAAACAAGGTATCGTGTGTAATCACATCACAAGAAAATTCAAGGAGGAGCGCGAGCCAAATAAGAAGAGTGACATCATTGAAATATGAGTATTACTTGTTCACAAAAGCTGTCAAGTCAACGAAGTAACAACTGTTTATCAAAGTAATTTACATGTACATCATTAAAATTTTCAGGTTATTGGGAATGATGACCATTGGATATTTGTTTGTTTGTGCAATGAATAATCTGTCCTCTTCAAATTTATCTGTGGTTCGCATCCCAGGGAACAAGGATGGTACAGAGAGAAAAATCAGAAGAGAGGTATGAAAACATACACACTCACACACACACATTCACACACACACACACATTCACACACAGACACACACACACACACACACACACACACACACACACACACATGCACAGCTACCATCACCATTTCCATTGCTGAATACACATTCCAACTGTGTGTTGCACACAGTTCCTACACAAGGCACACAGTGCCTACACAAGGCACACAGAGACACTTACAGCTGGGTCCAGGTCCACACGCTCCAGAGACCGTTTGACAGGGAGAGACAGCACGGAGCCCTGCTTGTAGGTCAGGGGTGATGGTTCCTGCTTACAGAAGACAGATTGCTACAGAGTGCAGCAATACAAATGGGTACCAGCACTCTACACAGCCCTGCTTGTAGGTCAGGGGTGATGGTTCCTGTTTACAGAAGACAGATTGCTACAGAGTGCAGCAATACAAATGGGTACCAGCACTCTACACAGCCCTGCTTGTAGGTCAGGGGTGATGGTTCCTGTTTACAGAAGACAGGCTGCTACAGAGTGCAGCAATACAAATGGGTACCAGCACTCTACACAGCCCTGCTTGTAGGTCAGGGGTGATGGTTCCTGTTTACAGAAGACAGATTGCTACAGAGTGCAGCAATACAAATGGGTACCAGCACTCTACACAGCCCT
>JAWQFJ010002275.1:32500-52500 GCA_034096865.1 Theodoxus fluviatilis
TTGATACAGCTATGGGAGAAAGATCACTGTTGAAAAAAAATTGGGTTGTAAACAAGCTGAGGGGAGAAATATAATTTCAACTTTCAAGACATTAATTTTGTATGAAGACATTGTCAAATTAGGTCTAAAACTAGCAATCCCTGTCAATGGAGTGCAAGATGGTTGCTAGCGTCATAGGCTAGGTGGTAGTTTATCCTGAAACGTGGAGCGTGACCTACTTGCATATGAATGACATGATTTTCACCTGCCAAATCTTGTTTTATTGTCTTTGATCCCATTATTACCTGATCAAATGATACTTTCCTCTAAAAATGTTTGTGTAATCACACGCAACAAATACAGCAATCTTTGGGTCCGAGATTTCACGAAATGCTCACCGTTACAGCCGACTAATCACAGTTAAGATAACAAGAGTAGTTGGGGAAAAGTCATCTCTTCGGGGCATTGTCCAATCACAAGATTTGGCAGGTGAAAACGTCATCTCATGCATATGTAAATAGGTCGAACTCCACCGTTCGGGATAAACCACCGTCTAGCCTATGACACTAGACACTAATCACAGAGACACAGGAGGCTGAGAGAGACAGAACGGAGTCCTTACGGTGGATGCTGGCATAGTTCTTCAGGCGGCCTTGACTGGCAAACTGCAAGAGACAGGAGATTGGCATTGACAGTCTCAAGTGTCGCCTCTTTCCCAGCTTAACTTTAGAACAAAAGCACCTCAAAGAATGACAGGTTTAGAGTGCCATTAATAGTAACATGGGGATAAGGAATGACATCAAAGGAACATGCACAGCTCTTCAGTTCAAGAAATTGATGGTGGTGATGATGATGATGATGATGATGATGATGACGATGATGATAAGAAGAAGAAAGAAAGAGAGAAAGAAAGAGAGAAAGAAAGGAGAAAAGGGTACTCTTCTAGAACAGCGCAAAAAACATTGCAAAACACATGTACAGAATTGTGATATCCACCATGTCAGATTTACCTAAACATCTTCCTCTGCCTCCTCCTCCTCCTCTTCTGCATCACTGTAATTGTTGCTGTCATCAATGTCATTTCTATTACTGTCACTATCATTCTCTTCCTCCTCCTCTCCCTCTGCCTTCTTTTAATTGACATCATTCATGTCATTATTCATTCTAGTCATCGTCATCATCATTGTTATCGTCATCATCATCGTAATCATCCTCCTCCTCTTTTTTTTCAGTCATCATTGTCTTTATCATCATCAATGTCATCTTGTTCCATACCTCAGCATGGGGGAAGGGAGCCTCAGGCAAGTAGATGCGGGACTGTTTGCCATGGGACAGCCTGAAAAGATCATTTTATACAAAGACTCAAGTTAAAACAAAACTCTACAGTGGGAAGAGCAACTTGAAACCCCAAAAATCATAACTGAGAGTCTCTGGGCAAGCTGCCATGTTGCACAATGCAACAACAACAGACAAATTAGGATGTCATACAGATGGACTACAATGCTTCCAAATGCACCATACGCCATATGCCTTCACAGGTGCAAATAAGAGAATTGCATATGGCAGCTGCCGCTAGATGGCTTCCTCAGCAGCTGGAACCCGTGGTCATACAGCTTTCAGGGCCTTGCTCCAGCAGCATGACCACGGGCAGCCCTGAGCAGCACACTGCCACCAGGGGGCGGCCCTGAGCAGCAGCACTGTGCCACCAGGGGGCGGCCCTGAGCAGCACACTGTGCCACCAGGGGGCGGCCCTGAGCAGGACACTGTGCCACCAGGGGGCGGCCCTGAGCAGCACACTGTGCCACCAGGGGGCGGCCCTGAGCAGCACACTGTGCCACCAGGGGGCATCTTGTAGTGGTGGGACCTTCCCGCCCATGCCAGGGTGCAAGCATTGTACACAGTGTGCTGAATGACCAAAGCGCGGTGCATTGTTTCTCCACATAAATGCAAACTCTTGCAAACTAAGCGCAAGAAAAAAACCTGATCAGGACTGTCAGGAATACTGAATTCTTGAACCCAGAGCTCATCCCTGTCATGTGACATCTGGCACAAAAGGCAGATTTCTGATTTGAAAGAATTCTGAGTAACTTTTCTTGGAGCCTCAGTCTCAATTCCAACGTGTTGCAAATTTTGGCAAAGATCTTGTCTATAATCCAGGAGAGAGGCTATGCTTACTCCCCACATCACTTGTGCATTATGTACATCTTTGATATTACGAATCTGTAATTATTTAGTCTATCAAGCACACATACATGTGCATACAAAAATATGCAAAAATGTATTGTGCATATCTGGTATGTGTCTCTCAGTTCACAAATGCACACACACACACACACACATACACACACACACACACACATACACACACACACATACACACACACACACACACACATACACACACACACACACACACACACACATTCAATCACTACACACACACACACACACATTCAATCACTACACACACACACACACACACACACACACACACACACACACACACACACACACACACACATACTCAATCACTACACACACACACACACACACACACACACACACACACACACGCACACACCACACATACTCAATCACTATACAAACACACACACACACACACACACACACACACACACACACAGACACACACACACACACACACACACACACACACACACACACACACACATACATCCACATTCACCACTTTTCTCCTACATCATAGAGGAAGGCCAAATAATTCAAAAAGCAATGTATACGTATAAAACATAGACATTCTATTGGCATTACAGAGGACCGGATGCATCTTCTGTGATGCATGACAGCAGAAATGAAAACAAAATCTCCACTCTATGAAGGTGTTACTGTAAATGGGATGTCCATAATTCTACAGAGACTGCGACTTATATCTGTGGTGACGCACACACAACTCTACAAGAAGGGCAAAGCCCATACGACTCACATGCTTGACCTTGACCTTTATATGACCTTGACCTTTAGGTGACCTTCAAGGTCAAACAACTAAACCTACCAATGACATCATACACTAAGAACCGCTTTACACATTTTTTCCTACCAAAATACATGTGACCTTGACCCAAGGTCAAGGTCATCCAAGGTCATGCAACACAAAGCTGTTAATTCAAGACATAGGAAGCACAATGGTGCTTATTGGCACTTTCTACCATGAGACATGGTCACTTTTAGTGGTTCACTACCCCATTTTGGTCACATTTCATAAGGGTCAAAGTGACCTTGACCTTGATGATATGTGACCAAATGTGTCTCATGATGAAAGTATAACATGTGCCCCACATAATTATTAAGTTTGAAACAGTTATCTTCCATAGTTCAGGGTCAGGGTCACTTCAAAATATGTATACACTCCAACTTTGATGAGCTCCTGTGACCTTGACCTTGAAGCAAGGTCAACCAAACTGGTATCAAAAGATAGGGCTTACTTTGCCCTATATACCATAAATGGGTGAGGTATCCAATCTCAAAAACCTCAGAGAAAATTGAGAAAATGTGAAAAATGACTGTTTTTTATACAACATTTATGGCCCCTGCGACCTTGACCTTGAAGCAAGGTCAAGTCACTATGTATGTTTTTTGAGGCCTTGTCATCATACACCATCATGCCACATTTGGTATTGATAGACTTAATAGTCTCCGAGAAAAATCCAACGTTAAAGTTTTCAGACGCCCGAACGGACGAAAAGGGTGAGTACATAGACTCACTTTTGCTTCGCATGTGAGTCAAAAATCATGTTAGAAATGTGCATCTTTTTTAGTTCAATTGTTATACAAGTGTAAACTTTTTCAAACTTTAAAGTCAAATTTCTCAAAAAGTGGTTTTTATTTCTACGGTAATCATGTAATGTTTTCGCTCCTTTAACAATGTGACTTAGAATAAAGATAGAATGTAGAAAGTTTGCTTGTTTGTATATAAATGGATGCTGAATGCGATAAGACTAGTTAGAAATATGTAACTTTATTAGTTAATTTTTAATTAAAGTTTAATCTTGTCATGCCGGCAATGTTTTTTGCATGTGTAAATGCCACTCATCACCAGAAACAGTTGTAAGAGTTATAAATTCATTTATAATGTTTATGGCAAAATATAGTTCTTCTTTGTACACAACCATTGCTGATCCTATAGAGTTTGATCCTTGTAGTTTGGAAGGGGTCAAAAATTGTAACGTGCATTTTTCAGTGATTGAACTAGTCAATCTGGAACAATAACAAGGTCAAACAACTAAACCTACCAATGACATCATACACAAAGAAATGCTTTACACATTTTCCCTACCAAAATACACGTGACCTTGACCCAAGGTCAAGGTCATCCAAGGTCATGCAACACAAAGCTGTTAATTCAAGACATAGGAAGCACAATGGTGCTTATTGGCACTTTCTACCATGAGATATAGTCACTTTTAGTGGTTCACTACCCCATTTTGGTCACATTTCATAAGGGTCAAAGTGACCTTGACCTTGATGATATGTGAACAAATGTGTCTCATGATGAAAGTATAACATGTGCCCCACATAATTATTAAGTTTGAAACAGTTATCTTCCATAGTTCAGGGTCAAGGTCACTTCAAAATATGTATACAATCCAACTTTGAAGAGCTCCTGTGACCTTGACCTTGAAGCAAGATCAACCAAACTGGTATCAAAAGATAGGGCTTGCTTTGACCTATATACCACTTGTAGCTAAGGTCGCCATTCTCAATAACGTGGGAGAAAATTGGGAAAATGTGAAAAATGACTGTTTTTGAGACCACATTTATGGCTCCTGTGACCTTGACCTTGAAGCAAGGTCAAGTCACTATGTATGTTTTTTGAGGCCTTGTCATCATACACCATCATGCCACATTTGGTGTTGATAGACTTAATAGTCTCCGAGAAAAATCCAACGTTTAAGTTTTTTACGGACGGACGCCCGCCCGGACGCCCGGACGGACGGACGCCCGGACGGACGGACGCCCGGACGGACGGACGACACGGCTCAGTACATAGACTCACTTTTGCTTCGCATGTGAGTCAAAAAACCAGTTGGAGTACACCTGATAAATTCAACTGCACTGTAGAAGTAGCCACTCTCCGAGGACATCATAACCAGCTCAGAGATTTGCTATCACTGTAGAAGTAGCCACTCTCCGAGGACATCATAACCAGCTCAGAGATTTGCTATCATCATGGAACTCAATGTAGAACACACACACCACTCTCCAAAGATGCTGGAGTAGGTGTAACCCTCTCGTCGTCGAGAGACCAGAGACAGCAAGTGGAAACAACCGTCAGTTTCGATAGTAAAGCACAGACTTTTATTCTAGTTATCAAATCAATACAACAACCAAAGTAGAATACAATGACATTCAATCTCACCCATTTATAATACACAATACACAGCTACAATCTCATAATTATTCAAACTCAAAATATTTAATATCCCATATTATACATTCAGTTTCTTTGTATGATACACAAGCAAGCATTCACACACTCACCAACACACACATATCAAACTACCAATTCTCATTCACATTTATCCATTCATTGAAGCACTTTCACACTATCATTCAGTGTCTTTCATAAGTGCAGTATAATCTTGTACTCACCTAAAGACAGCAAGTGGAAACAACCCTCAGTTTCGATAGTAAAGCACAGACTGACGATTCTGGTTTCTACACTGCGTGATTGTAACAACAGCCCAGTCAAAGTGCATGCATCTCACAGTGAGTTCATCTCACTTTGCACCGGGCTAGTGTCACTGACATGTTTGTCAACAGCTGGGGCACAGCAGTGCCAAATGCCACAGCATCAGGCCTATGTAGTAATCACCCCATTATAATAATAATAATAATAATAATAATAATAATAATAATAATAATAATAATAATGTGTGGATTTATATAGCGCCTTATCATGAGTTAAGACATGCTCAAGGCGCATACATACACAACCATTACAATATACAATAACAATCAATCACCTCAAAGATAACTTAATAAACTTAATAACGTAGGAGTCAGACATTCACTTCAGGCAATCGATAAACTGATGTATAGCGTCACCACTTAACCAAGAAACTGGGGAGAGGGGGAGGAGAGACAGGGGGGTGGTAGGGGGCTTAGGCAAGCTAGTACAAAGAGAACAGTGAGGGGAGGAAGATGAAGAAACTTAGACAGGATCAGGGAACGATTTCAAGAAGAGGTGAGTTTTGAGAGCAGAGCGAAAGGTCGAGGGAGAAGTAGAGTGACGAACAGAGGCGGGGAGGTCATTCCAGATAGAGGGAATCTGATTAAAGAAAGAGCGTTCACCAAATTTTGTTTTAACTGGAGGGTCCTCCGGGAAGCTAAGGATTCTTGTGTCTGCGGAAGAGCGTAGCTGTCTAGCGGGTGTGTAGGTGCGCAGGCCAATACACAGGCCTGATAGATTCTACTGCATTGTAGAAGTAACCACTCTCTAAGGACATTGTAACCAGCTGAGTGATTTGCTATCATCATGGAGCTCAGTGTAGACACACTCACCACTCGCCAAAGATGTTGGAGTAGGCCAGGGTGCTGTCCGACACGGGGGACAGGAAGTACAGGGGGATGTGGGAAAGCCCATTGGTGATGAGGTAGCTGGACAGCATCTCCATCATGTCAAACACAGCCCCACACGGATACACAGGCAGCAGCACGTTGCCTCCGTCTCGCACTGTGCTGGCTGCAAGTAAAGATGGACATGCACCCCTGCATTACTCCATGAATCATGCAATGAATGGGCTGCCCATGACATGATCATCTTAATTTAACTCATTGCTTACGCAGCTCAACCACGTGGTTGCGATGACGCCAACACCCTTTGGCTACGCAGCTCAACTACGTGTTGCGGTCGCCGTAATGAATTTTTCCTATCTCCGTGGCTGTTTCAAGGGAAGTAAATCATACAGCTCTTTATTCTCTATCCAATCTGTGTTCGCTGGAGTTACCTTTTCTTTAGTATAGTCCCCGTGAGAAAGCTAGATGTAGTAGAAGCTACGCTCACCCTATGTCGTGTTTACGCGCTTGTCGACATGGCGTCACGTTGTCAAAGGAGATCGAGCGGTGATGAAAATGACGAAGTATTAGAAGTGTGGATGGAAGAAGGGTCTGATATTGAAGATCTAGGTGGATATTGGACTTCTGAAGAAGATCTTTATGATTCTGATGCGGAAATAGTCCCAGTCAACGAGAATGAAGCGGTGGCTGACAGCGAAGACGAATCGACTTCGTGGCTGACAGCGAAGACGAATCGACTTCGTCGCCGTCGACGTCAGAGAGAGAGGAAGAGATAGAAACGGTGTTTACAGCAGACACAGACATCGATTCGGATGCAGAGGATGCCGAAAACCTTCTCTACTCCTCCAATGAACTGTACCACACAAAAGAGGACTATGCCGAGTAGGGCGCCTTCTTTCTCTCAGGCCATTTTGAGACATTTCTTCTATTCAGACAGAGACAGATTGCAGTGAGTAAGTGTATATTTTCTGATTTCACCTCTCTGACTTGCTAAAAAAAAATCATTTTCAAGCATTTTTTTATCCTGTAGTCAATCATTCATCAATATAGTTTGATGTGGAAATACTGATTTCAGAACTGTTGTGCAAAATCTATCTCTTGACTATTAGTACAATACATTAGGTGTAAAAAAAAAAGAAATCACAATTGCATGTACCTGTGTAAAAAAAAAAAAATCCCCAATTTTCTTACTACATATTGTAACTATCCAGCACTTCAGCTAGAAAGTGCAAATGATTTTCTTTCTTGTGGTACCAAATATTAAACAGTTATTCAAAATTTGGACTTTGTACAATTTTTTGAAAACTTAACAAAACACTGCGTACAGAGGTAAATTTCCTAATGCTATCCCTGCGTAAGCAATGTAACCAAACAAAAATCTGCCATGGAGACAAACCAGTGATGCTTTAAAGGTCCTTTGCCATGTTTGAGGATTTTGTCATTCAGATGTACATACAACATGGGTTGCTGCAACACTCGCATGATTATCTAATCTAATCAAATCAAAATCAAGGGAGAGAGAGCCACTTGAGGAATGTCTGTCTTGTGCTGGCCTTCTTCGGTACCCTGTCACAGCTGATCATAAGTAGCACTGAACACCTTGAATAATTCATTAGGCATTCCAGCTGCTGTGAAAAGACCAAGGTAGCTTCCTGTCTATCCCATGCAGGGCTTGAGCCCGATTCAGATTCTGCCTACACACTGACTGAAGCAGTAAGCAACGTCCAGTGCAAAAACTGTAACAGAAACCTGAAGTCAGTGAGACAAAAAAGGACACCTAATCACAGCCACTAGTATCTACCTGCATGACAAAACTCCAAAAAGAAATGCACCTGGGGCAAACCAATATTCACCTGTCTGCATGACAAACTCGCCAATCATGTCATCAGGATTTGCCTGCGGAGCCTGGGCCAGGCAGCTGAGGATGAGGACATCGCTGTTTTTCAGGGGCTCCTTGTCCAGCTCCTGAAGGGTGGAAGCAGCAGCAACATTAATGGACATATAGACATCAATGGACACATAGACATCGATGGTTACATAGACATCAATGGTCACACAGACATCAATGGTTACATAGACATCAATGGTCACACAGACATCAATGGATACATAGACATCAATGGTTACATAGACATCAATGGACACACAGACATCAATGGACACATAGACATCAATGGATACATAGACATCAATGGACACATAGACATCAATGGACACAGACATCAATGGATACATAGACATCAATGGACACACAGACATCAATGGATACATAGACATCAATGGACACATAGACATCAATGGATACACAGACATCAATGGACACATAGACATCAATGGACACATAGACATCAATGGTCACATAGACATCAATGGACACATAGACATCAATGGTCACACAGGCATCAATGGTCACACAGACATCAATGGACACACAGACATCAATGGACACATAGACATCAATGGACACATAGACATCAATGGTCACACAGACATCAATGGACACATAGACATCAATGGTCACACAGACATCAATGGTCACACAGACATCAATGGACACATAGACATCAATGGACACATAGATATCAATGGTTACATAGACATCAATGGTCACATAGACATCAATGGACACATAGACATCAATGGTCACACAGACATCAATGGTCACACAGACATCAATGGTTACATAGACATCAATGGACACATAGACATCAATGGACACATAGACATCAATGGTCACACAGACATCAATGGTCACACAGACATCAATGGTTACATAGACATCAATGGACATATAGACATCAATGGACACATAGACATCGATGGTTACATAGACATCAATGGATACACAGACATCAATGGTCACACAGACATCAATGGTCACACAGACATCAATGGTCACACAGACATCAATGGTCACACAGACATCAATGGTCACACAGACATCAATGGACACATATACATCAATGGACACACAGACATCAATGGTCACACAGACATCAATGGTCACACAGACATCAATGGTCACACAGACATCAATGGACACATAGACATCAATGGACACACAGACATCAATGGTCACACAGACATCAATGGTTACATAGACATCAATGGTCACACAGACATCAATGGATACACAGACATCAATGGACACATAGACATCAATGGACACATAGACATCAATGGACACATAGACATCAATGGTCACATAGACATCAATGGACACACAGACATCAATGGACACATAGACATCAATGGTCACATAGACATCAATGGACACACAGACATCAATGGTCACACAGACATCAATGGTCACACTGACATCAATGGACACATAGACATCAATGGATACATAGACATCAATGGACACATAGACATCAATGGACACATAGACATCAATGGATACACAGACATCAATGGACACATAGACATCAATGGACACATAGACATCAATGGATACATAGACATCAATGGATACATAGACATCAATGGACACATAGACATCAATGGTCACACAGACATCAATGGTCACACAGACATCAATGGATACACAGACATCAATGGACACATAGACATCAATGGATACATAGACATCAATGGTTACACAGACATCAATGGATACACAGACATCAATGGACACAGACATCAATGGACACATAGACATCAATGGACACAGACATCAATGGACACATAGACATCAATGGACACAGACATCAATGGACACATAGACATCAATGGATACATAGACATCAATGGACACAGACATCAATGGATACACAGACATCAATGGACACATAGACATCAATGGATACACAGACATCAATGGACACATAGACATCAATGGATACATAGACATCAATGGACACATAGACATCAATGGACACAGACATCAATGGTCACACAGACATCAATGGATACACAGACATCAATGGACACAGACATCAATGGACACATAGACATCAATGGATACATAGACATCAATGGACACACAGACATCAATGGACACATAGACATCAATGGACACATAGACATCAATGTCACACAGACATCAATGGTCACACAGACATCAATGGACACATAGACATCAATGGACACATAGACATCAATGGTCACACAGACATCAATGGACACACAGACATCAATGGACACATAGACATCAATGGACATATAGACATCAATGGTTACATAGACATCAATGGACACATAGACATCAATGGATACATAGACATCAATGGACACACAGACATCAATGGATACATAGACATCAATGGTTACATAGACATCAATGGTTACACAGACATCAATGGACATATAGACATCAATGGACACATAGACATCAATGGACACATAGACATCAATGGATACATAGACATCAATGGACACATAGACATCAATGGTTACATAGACATCAATGGACACATAGACATCAATGGATACATAGACATCAATGGACACATAGACATCAATGGACACACAGACATCAATGGATACATAGACATCAATGGACACATAGACATCAATGGTTACATAGACATCAATGGACACACAGACATCAATGGACACATTATAGACATCAATGGACACATAGACATCAATGGACACATAGACATCAATGGACACACAGACATCAATGGTTACATAGACATCAATCAGGGTTCGCACAGGTTTTTAGATACAAAATTCCATGACTTTTCCATGACTTTCCATGAGCCTCAATAACATTTTCCATGACTTAGCGTTTTGTGATACATGGCAGTTTTCAAGAGAAAAGTGTATGGCGCACGACAAAACTCACGCACAATACACCCGTTGTAAAACAAGTTCTAATTCTTTATATTATATGTAACCAGCCATGACAAAACCAAAGCTAAGTCGCGCTGCATTATTTTGCGCTACGACTGAAAAAAGGCAGGGAGGGTCAATCTGGGTGATTTTCACTTTTTGATAAAAATAGATTCTACATGGTTCAAACTATCATGCCAGTAAAGGAAACATGTTGAAGAATTATATTTTGATGGTAGAATAAAGACTTTTGTGTTATGTATTGTTTCAAAAGGTCCCTGTAATTAGCGTTAATTGCCTCATTTTAGCCGCAATAAACACACCTAAACCCTTGCAGAACCCCTTCATGTTA
Organism: Theodoxus fluviatilis; assembly: GCA_034096865.1. NCBI lineage: Eukaryota > Metazoa > Mollusca > Gastropoda > Cycloneritida > Neritidae > Theodoxus > Theodoxus fluviatilis. Next base: position 44,169 of record JAWQFJ010002275.1, read on the forward strand.
TATACCGATAGAAAGACCGCTCTCTCGGCGTTCCTGCTCTGTGGATGTCGAAGAAAAATAAGGTCAGCTATTTTTGGAAACGGAGTTTGAAATACCGTTGCTAAGGTGTTTAATGTCTGAAGAGGGTAAATCTTCCGAGACCGTTTTTTCAAAATGACCGCTGCTTCAGTACCCAACTTAAAATGCCTGTAACTTCTATTCTAATTAACTCACACTGTTCATTCTTATATCAAAACAAACAGAAATGAATGCAGAATTCAAAAATATTAAAACCCTATTTTGTCCAAAAATCGACTTAGCACTGGTTTTGTCGTGGCTGGTCACATATTTTACAGCAGATTGATTCAAAAACTGACAAATTCAAGTTTAACAAACAAATCATGAATGGACATTACTTTCATCTTTTTCAAATCTTTCTTAATTTAATAGTAAAAATCCAGTAATTTGAAATAGTGAGCGATACCTTTCATGTGGCTTTTCAAGGCTGCTCTCCCATGTTGGACACCTCAAACTCTTTTTCACAAAATCGGCACTTTGCCATCCCATTCAGTTTCACTCGCATGACCCACTCACGGTATTTTTCGTCTGTGTCCAAGTGTCTTGAAATCGACACTTTCCAGGCATGATGATAATCTCAAAGAAACACTGCACCACAAACAAAACAAGCTCTTTTCACTTTCTCCTCGTTTGAACCAACTGACCCGACCAGCGTGGAAATGCAACCAGGTCACCTAGCCAAAGAACCAATCAGGAAGCAGAAGACAAACGAGCCTTCAAAATTAACCAATGGGATGCAAGGGCACGTTTTCCTGTCGTTTGCAGCATGTAAAAACAGATTGAGAGTATAGCGCTAAGCACAGCCTAGAAAACAGTTTTTTCTTTCTTTTTATTTATTTATGAAATTCCATGACTTTCCATGACTTAAATTGAAATTCCATGATTTTCCAGGCCTGGAAAAGGAAAAATCTAATTCCATGACTTTCCAGGTTTTCCATGACCTGTACGAACCCTGCCAATGTTACATAGACATCAATGTTACATAGACATCAACGGATACATAGACATCAATGTTACATAAACATCAATGGATACATAGACATCAATGTTACATAGACATCAATGCTACATAGACATCAATGTTACATAAACATCAATGGATACATAGACATCAATGTTACATAGACATCAATGGATACATAGACATCAATGTTACATAGACATCAATGGTTACATAGACATCAATGGTTACATAGACATCAATGGTTACATAGACATCAATGGATACACAGACATCAATGGATACATAGACATCAATGGACACATACATCAATGGACACACAGACATCAATGGACACATATACATCAATGGACACAGACATCAATGGATACATAGACACCAATGGACACATAGACATCAATGGACACATAGACATCAATGGACACAGACATCAATGGACACAGACATCAATGGACACATAGAATTCAATGGACACAGACATCAATGGATACATAGACATCAATGGATACATAGACATCAATGGACACATAGACATCAATGGACACAGACATCAATGGACACAGACATCAATGGACACATAGACATCAATGGACACAGACATCAATGGATACATAGACATCAATGGATACATAGACATCAATGGATACACAGACATTAATGGATACATAGACATCAATGGACATAGACATCAATGGACACAGACATCAATGGACACATAGACATCAATGGATACACAGACATCAATGGATACACAGACATCAATGGATACATAGACATCAATGGATACATAGACATCAATGGATACATAGACATCAATGGATACATAGACATCAATGGATACACAGACATCAATGGATACATAGACATCAATGGTTACATAGACATCAATGGATACACAGACATCAATGGTTACATAGGCATCAATGGATACATAGACATCAATGGATACATAGACATCAATGGATACATAGACATCAATGGATACACAGACATCAATGGTTACATAGACACCAATGGACACAGACATCAATGGATACACAGACATCAATGGTTACATAGACACCAATGGACACAGACATCAATGGATACACAGACATCAATGGATACATAGACATCAATGGACACATAGACATCAATGGATACACAGACATCAATGGTTACATAGACACCAATGGACACAGACATCAATGGATACATAGACATCAATGGATACATAGACATCAATGGATACATAGACATCAATGGATACATAGACACCAATGGATACATAGACATCAATGGATACATAGGCATCAATGGATACACAGACATCAATGGATACATAGACATCAATGGATACATAGACATCAATGGATACACAGACATCAATGGATACATAGACATCAATGGAAACATAGACATCAATGGACACATAGACATCAATGAATACATAGACATCAATGGACACATAGACATCAATGGACACAGACATCAACGGATACATAGACATCAATGGACACAGACATCAATGGATACATAGACATCAATGGACACATAGATATAAATGGACACATAGACATCAATGGACACATAGACATCAATGGACACATAGACATCAATGGATACATAGACATCAATGGACACATAGACATCAATGGATACATAGACATCAATGGTTACATAGACATCAATGGTTACATAGACATCAATGGATACATAGACATCAATGGATACATAGACATCAATGGTTACATAGACATCAATGGTTACATAGACATCAATGGTTACATAGACATCAATGGATACACAGACATCAATGGACACACAGACATCAATGGACACATAGACATCAATGGACACATAGACATCAATGGACACATAGACATCAATGGATACATAGACATCAATGGACACATAGACATCAATGGATACATAGACATCAATGGATACATAGACATCAATGGACACATAGACATCAATGGATACATAGACACCAATGGACACATAGACATCAATGGATACACAGACATCAATGGACACATAGACATCAATGGATACATAGACATCAATGGATACATAGACATCAATGGACACATAGACATCAATGGACACACAGACATCAATGGACACATAGACATCAATGGACACATAGACATCAATGTTACATAGACATCAATGGATACATAGACATCAATGGTTACATAGACATCAATGGACACATAGACATCAATGGACACATAGGCATCAATGGTTACATAGACATCAATGTTACATAGACATCAATGGATACATAGACATCAATGGTTACATAGACATCAATGGACACATAGACATCAATGGACACATAGACATCAATGGACACATAGACATCAATGGATACATAGACATCAATGGAAACATAGACATCAATGGACACATATACATCAATGGATACATAGACATCAATGGATACATAGACATCAATGGTTACATAGACATCAATGGATACACAGACATCAATGGACACATAGACATCAATGGACACAAACATCAATGGACACACATACATCAATGGACACATAGACATCAATGGATACATAGACATCAATGGACACATAGACATCAATGGACATAGACATCAATGGACACATAGATATCAATGGACACAGACATCAACGGATACATAGACATCAATGGTCACATAGACATCAATGGACACATAGACATCAATGGACACAAACATCAATGGACACACATACATCAATGGACACATAGACATCAATGGACACATAGACATCAATGGACATAGACATCAATGGACACATAGACATCAATGGACACATAGACATCAATGGACATAGACATCAATGGACACATAGACATCAATGGACACATAGACATCAATGGACATAGACATCAATGGACACATAGATATCAATGGACACAGACATCAACGGATACATAGACATCAATGGACACATAGACATCAATGGAAACATAGACATCAATGGATACATAGACATCAATGGACACATAGACATCAATGGAAACATAGACATCAATGGATACATAGACATCAATGGATACATAGACATCAATGGACACATAGACATCAATGGACACATAGACATCAATGGAAACATAGACATCAATGGATACATAGACATCAATGGACACACAGACATCAATGGACACATAGACATCAATGGACACATAGACATCAATGGACACATAGACATCAATGGACACATAGACAACTGTCAACAGTCTTTCCTGACGAGCAGTGAGGTGCTTCACAAGGCGCCTCTTTTATGTTTCGTGTTTTGTTTGTTGCCTGCTATGTTAATTAATTGTATTGAATTTAACTCTTCTCTTATTTCAACTGTACAGTGTGCGAGTGTTGGAATGCTTTGTATGAGTATGGACTTTACATTGTAAACGCCATGAGCTTGCCTATTAGGGAAGGTATGTGCGTACAAGTAATCTGTATTATTATTATTATTAACAGCACAAGCAATGAGTGCATGAATACCTTTTCAATCAATGGATGGCTAGAGTGGGGTGTAAACACACAGATAGAAAGTAAATCAACATGTCAAACCACTACAGCATATTCAACTCTACAGCTATGTCATTTTTATCCATCAAGTTTGTTTTTGTAAGTTAAAATTTTTTTTTTAGAACCCCCTGAATCTCACCTTTAAGAAACACATATATAGACACTATGAATTGGTGATCTGGGCTGTCTGTCTGTCTTCAATTCATACTTTTAAAAGCCCTAGCATTGCTCTGTCTGATGTGTTTGAAATATAAAGTGATGCAAAAATTACATGCACATTGTAACTGGCCTGAGACTGACAATAAAATTTGTCATTCATTCATTCTTCAAGTAACACATGATCACCATCGTACAAAAGGGCAAAATGTGCCATAAGTGAGTGAGAAGGCTGGCCACAGGCTTCCCCAATCACTGTGCTTGTCCTGAGACAATGCAAACAGAAACATTCCAGCCTTAAAAAAAAGGATTTAATTAACATCCTATTTCCACTTTCCTTGCAATCCAACTCCCATGCAGACTTACTACTGAGTGTGAGGTGAAGGTAGATGATGCAGACACGTAGCACACCTGAAGAAGAAAAAAGCTTTGTCTGCATTCACTGTCTTTGTCTCACTCTTCAAGAGAGAAACTAGAGGCACATAAAAAGAATGTGATTATAGAACAAACTCAGAACCATGACTGATTTTCTATTCTCAGGAAACCAGCAATTAAAAACAAACAAACAGACAAACAGGCAAGCAAGCAAGCAAGCAAGCAAGCAAGCAAGCAAGCAAGCAAGCAAACACAAATGAAGAAGAGCTGCAGAAGTAGAGGACAGAGCAGAAGTGACATGAACAAATCCTGTGGAGTGGACCAAAGCAGGCAGGGTGAACACACGCAATAACAGCGGAGTGGACCAAAGCAGGCAGGGTGAACACACGCAATAACAGCGGAGTGGACCAAAGCAGGCAGGGTGAACACACGCAATAACAGCTGAGTAGACCAAAGCAGGCAGGGTGAACACACGCAATAACAGTGGAGTGGACCAAAGCAGGCAGGGTGAACACACACAATAACAGCTGAGTGGACCAAAGCAGGCAGGGTGAACACACGCAATAACAGTGGAGTGGACCAAAGCAGGCAGGGTGAACACACACAATAACAGCGGAGTGGACCAAAGGAGGCAGGGTGAACACACACAATAACAGCGGAGTGGACCAAAGCAGGCAGGGTGAACACACACAATAACAGCTGAGTGAACCAAAGCAGGCAGGGTGAACACACACAATAACAGCTGAGAAATGACTTAAATAGCAGTACTCCTTCAATCTCAATGAATGCCCCATGGAACCATAATCACATTAACAGCTTGAACAATTTTTTCTTCAATCATCAGTTTTTCTTTGGCCAATCTGGAGTCAAAAAATCTTCAGCCTCATAAAAGCACTTTAGGGATCAAGGAAATTGTACAACCATCATGAAAAGTTCACATTCCTGCACACACACACACACACACACACACACACACACACACACACACACACACACACACACACACACACACACACACAATTGCTATGAATATAATGAAGCTTACATTTTGTGCATGGCTATTCAGCAGAAAGTGAACCCAAAAAAAAGATAATCATGCTGCAAAGACTAACAAATAAGCCCTTTCATGCTTGACATTGTTTACACTTCAGATTATTAATCTTAGTAGAAGCATCAACTGTAAATTTTCTAACATTGTGCCAGACAACCTTAAGGCCAAGTGAGGGCACTAAAGTCTCGACACCTCAACGCCTATGAACAGACTGTGACTGGGAAAACACTGATTCCCAGGAAGGTCAGTTTCCGACTCACTTTCTCGTACTCCGACTGGATGATCCAGTTGCAGCTGCCCAGGCAATAGCCTGAACTGCAGGCAATGACCTTGAGTGACCCGTAGATGTTCTGTGGAAACAGAAAACACCAATCACTAAATGTTCTGCAGTAAACAGAGAACACACTACTCTCTTGATGTTCTGTGGGAACAGAAAACACCAATCACTAAATGCTCGGCAGTAAACAGAGAACACACTACTCTCTTGATGTTCTGTGGGAAGCAGGTTAAAAAACCACAGATGTTTTGTAGGAATCAGATAACAAAGTTCTCTTATGACATCTGCAGTTGATGGGATAACTTGTAGGAAGGAGAGTACGCAGTATACATTGGACTTACAGTAGCCCTTGGATATTACAAAGAAAACAAACACCATAATTCACAGAAGGTCCCTGTGACTTACATGTAATCAACAGGACCAAGAGAATATTGGCATCCTTGACAGTAAAGGAGTTAGAAAATCATTTTACTAGAGTAATGACGGGCAACAAACTTTCATTTGTCAACACTTTCTTCCTCACAAGATAATCTCCAATTCTCACCTAATTGTATCAAACAAAACATACACAGCGATACTTTTAATTCTTACATCTCACATCAACTATCACCACTTATTATGACAATTTTGTCATCACCTGTTTCATCAAGAGAAACATTTAAGTAATGCCAGAACTAAAAATTTGTGCCGAGGATCAAACACCACCATCTCCGCAACTGCAAGAGCATTTAAGGGGGGATATGGCAGTGCCTATAGGGCTGGAGTAAAGCAGTTCTTTTCTAAATACATAATTATTTTCATATCAAAGGTACACATGTTGGGTATTAAAAACTGTAAAGATAAAAATTTTTAAACCTTCTGTTGCCATGGAAACCTTCCAAGATGGCCGCCACATGCAATATATTTAAAAATACAAAACTCAAAAACTACAACTCATAACTACACCATTTTTTTTATTCAGCAAGATACACATCAACTCAAACTTTTTAAAGAAGGGCATCAATTTCTATGCAGTCTAACCAATTTTATGAATTTGAGGTCCACTATCCCATAAGCTATGCCGTGAAAACCCTGTTTCTTAGACACATTTTAGACAATTACAACAAGAAGAATGGGAAAATATCAATATTATTCTGTAAGAATGAAGGAAACATAAGAAAGAATAAGACCTGTAAATTGCAGGGCTGTATCATGCCCCCCTTTTTTTCCTTGTATTTTCAAATATAGCAAAAACCGTATTTTGAGAAATCAAGGAAAACAAGATTCAATGTCCTAGTATTCAATAATCAAACTTCCCCAGTCATATGGCATTGCTGGCCCCTCATTTTGAAACATATGAACAACCTCCACAGCTAATATCTAGACAAAATCTTTCCTGAAACTATTTATAAAAAATTACAGACACTATAAAACCGAGTTGGACAAAACGCAAAATAAATGCTTATCAGCACAATAACTGATTAGACTGAAGAAATCAACTGGATGAAGAAATACAGCAGATTCATGCATGAAAATCTCAATATTATTCTGTAATAATGAAGGAAACATAAGAAAGAATAAGACCTGTAAATTTCAGGGCTGTATCATGTCCCCTTTTTTCCCTTGTATTTTCAAATATAGCAAAAACCGTATTTTGAGAAATCAAGGAAAAAAGATTCAATGTCCTAGTATTCAATAATCAAACTTCTCCAGTCATATGGCATTGCTGGCCCCTCATTATGAAACTTGAACAACCTCCACAGCTAATATCTAGACAAAATCTTTCCTGAAACTATTTATAAAAAATTACAGACACTTCAAAACCGAGTTGGACAAAATGCAAAATAAATGCTTATCAGCACAATGACTCTTTTGTGCCAGGTCCCATCATAAGATACACTAATGTCTATGATGGGAATCTCTCCTCTAACAAGACTCTCCTGAAGATCTTCATCAGTT
>JAWQFJ010002275.1:57500-62500 GCA_034096865.1 Theodoxus fluviatilis
TCAGGGAAACCTACTTATTTACTTCAGTGAGTTCCATGACAACTGTCTCAAACAACACACATAAACTCAGGGAAACCTACTGATTTACTTCAGTGAGTTCCATGAGAACTGTCTCAAACAACAGACAGAAACTCAGGGAAACCTACTTATTTACTTCAGTGAGTTCCATGCCAACTGTCTCAAACAACACACAGAAACTCAGGGAAACCTACTGATTTACTTCAGTGAGTTCCATGCCAACTGTCTCAAACAACACACAGAAACTCAGGGAAACCTACTTATTTACTTCAGTGAGTTCCATGACAACTGTCTCAAACAACACACATAAACTCAGGGAAACCTACTGATTTACTTCAGTGAGTTCCATGCCAACTGTCTCAAACAACACACAGAAACTCAGGGAAACCTACTGATTTACTTCAGTGAGTTCCATGCCAACTGTCTCAAACAACACACAGAAACTCAGGGAAACCTACTTATTTACTTCAGTGAGTTCCATGACAACTGTCTCAAACAACACACAGAAACTCAGGGAAACCTACTTATTTACTTCAGTGAGTTCCATGACAACTGTCTCAAACAACACACATAAACTCAGGGAAACCTACTTATTTACTTCAGTGAGTTCCATGCCAACTGTCTCAAACAACACACAGAAACTCAGGGAAACCTACTTATTCACTTCAGTGAGTTCCATGACAACTGTCTCAAACAACACACAGAAACTCAGGGAAACCTACTTATTTACTTCCATGAGTTCCATGACAACTGTCTCAAACAACACACAGAAACTCAGGGAAACCTACTGATTTACTTCAGTGAGTTCCATGACAACTGTCTCAAACAACACACATAAACTCAGGGAAACCTACTTATTTACTTCAGTGAGTTCCATGACAACTGTCTCAAACAACACACAGAAACTCAGGGAAACCTACTTATTTACTTCAGTGAGTTCCATGACAACTGTCTCAAACAACACACATAAACTCAGGGAAACCTACTTATTTACTTCAGTGAGTTCCATGACAACTGTCTCAAACAACACACAGAAACTCAGGGAAACCTACTTATTTACTTCAGTGAGTTCCATGACAACTGTCTCAAACAACACACAGAAACTCAGGGAAACCTACTTATTTACTTCCATGAGTTCCATGACAACTGTCTCAAACAACACACAGAAACTCAGGGAAACCTACTGATTTACTTCAGTGAGTTCCATGACAACTGTCTCAAACAACACACATAAACTCAGGGAAACCTACTGATTTACTTCAGTGAGTTCCATGCCAACTGTCTCAAACAACACACAAGAATCTAGGCAACCTGACCTTCCCATCTGCAGAGTGGGCTCCGTGGCATAGACGACTCCCTCAAAGCCGGTGTACTCGGTGATGAAGGGGAGGGCCAGCATGGTGCTGTAGTTGGACACCAAGATGGCATCCACCTGGCTGAGGTCCACAAGCTCTGTCTGCAGGCAGAGAAAGCTTTGGCTTTCAGTCTCACCTGAAGAAGGAACTGCATTCCGATAGCCAAAACCAACACCATCAGACACAGGTCTCCTTCAACTTTTGGTATTCAATTGGAAGTCATCTAACTAACATCACATCATTCCAATCCCTTGTAACTCATGAACAACAGTGTTATCAATGCCTCATAGAAAGTGATGCCTCTCCAAAGAGTGAAACCTACCTCTGGGATGGCAAACTCCAGTGTGCCGTCGATGAAAAACTTTCCTCCACACTCCTTCAGCTCCTGGAAAAACATACAGTCATGAGAAATCAATTTTCTACTTAAAGTTTTTGCAGCAGTAATCATATATTTAACTTTTGTGGACTCAAACAAACCACATTAAGCAGAATGAGATGGATGGATGAATGGTGTTTTACGGCCTATCAGCCTTTGTAGGCTATATAAGACCAGTAAGCACGAAAATCACTTGAACAGTTTAGAGTAAACGCAAATCGAGTAACGGTGTCCCTAGTTATTCGCCTCTTACGAATCGCGTAGGGAGACACGGTGGGTCAATTCTTACCCCGAACCCACAGGGGAAGCAGAATGAGAAGAGAGCATGTATGAGATAGACTAATACATTTTCCCTGCCTCATTTTCAATCTTTAATACTTGTATGGCACAAAAAGAAATTAATAATCCAGAGTTCTTCCATTCCAGGGGTTGAACCATGCACTGCGCCTCACACATAATCAAACACCAAAACTTGCTCGCCTACATCCGCCTGTCAACAGACAAGGGTTTCAATAGGAGAGTAGAGGTTGAGGAGCTGACAGTGCACTCATGCAGGAGGGGAGACTACTGGAGATGTGGCTGCCAGGAGCTGGTGGTCTACACATCAATAGTTAACATGGTGTTGAGGAAGCTCCTTTGAAGATTATTTATTCTTTTGTTGTCACTTCATAGACATTGAACCAACACTCACACAGTCACGAAGATGCATCAGAGATGTTCACATGTGCATTCATTCTCATTCATGTACAGAGAGGGTTGCAACACATAGTAACGACACAGGGATTGAACCACAGTACTGCGCCTCACACATACATCTGCCAAGGCTTGCTTGCCTACATTCCACTCACGAAAGAGAGGGTTTCAATAGGTGAGTAGAGGTACTCACATCCATCAACCAACCCATCCCAGCAGCACTAGAAGCAGACATGATTTGGGGAAGAAGGCCCTTGCATCCATTTATCTGACCCACTTACCACATCCCCTTGCACCAGAGACTTAGTTCCCGTGGGGATCCACTGGCGGCGAACTTTGGAGATCTGGCTTCTGCCAAAAGTAAATGTCATCAGCATATGGAATACAGACAACAAACAAGCAAATCAAAACATATCTAAACAGTGTGAGACATGCAATGCTTGTACTTTGTAGACAGATATATCTCTCCTCTCCACTGGAAACTAACAGTTCAAATGAGTTCATCACACCTGAGCATGCATTAACTTTTTTTCTATTTTAATTTTTTAATAATCTTTATTAAAAAAGGAACGTACACAGATAATGCATTAACTGTTCAGTGTTGAATTATTACATCCAACTCAGTTTAATTCTTGCTTGATTTTTTTTTAATCCACTTTTAAAAGGCACCAAAATTAGGTAATTTTATCAGAGAATGTGTGGGTGAGTGGAGATGAGAAACTTTGAAGCTCTGATCAAAGTAAATTCAGTTTGCATGGGAGTAAAATCTTTTGAAACCAATAAGAGCTGTGTTCAACAGGGACGCATCACAGACTCTGTTGGGTATAAGACAACAGGAACTTCAAAAGGATGGAGAGGGACATGGAGGAGTACAAAACTCACCCTGGTACCACAGGGATGGAGAGAAAAAGGAGAGTACAAGGATGGAGAGACATGAAGGAGTACAAGAACTCACCCTGGTATGACAGATGGAGAGAAAAAATTAGAGTACATGGATCTATAGAGGAGTACAAAACTCACCCTGGTACAACAGGAATGGGCAGGAAGTGGAGGAGCTGAGACAAGTCCAGGCCGCAGTCCAGCATGACAGTGATGCCTTTGAAGCGGAGCACGAAGCAAGGCTTGCTTGCATTGGAGGACAGACATATCTGTAAGAACAGGATTCACAGTTGTGTTAAAACTTTCATGTGGCAGAGCAGCAAGATATCTGGTTTTATCAGTTTTTTTTATATGTTTATCCCTGGTCATTGTAACAAATCATCATATCTCAATAGGCAACAGACAAAGAGACAGACTAAAACATTGAAGCTAATGCAACAGAGCAAGATATTACTGTGAAATCCTGCAGAAGCTGACTCATTCTGGATTTAAAGGAAACACATACTGCCCAGATAGACTTGATCTTTGATGTCTTCCTCAATTTGACATACAAGACATATTCTGGTGATACAGAAGTGATGTTTGGGGCTTGCTATGCGAGAGCTACTGGAGCCGGCCCCCGAAAGCACAAAGACCACAGTATTCCAGATGAAGTGGGAGGCACCGGTGCAGCACAGGCTGGCTGTATGGAGTGGTAATGCTGTTCACAGCATGCTCCGTGCATAGTTGAAGGCGCAAGTGGAGAGGTATGTGATGCAGCTTTATGAGTTACTGGCAGTGTCAAGAGTTGAGCGGCGGCGGCGGCGGCGGCGGCAGCAGCAGCAGCAGCAGCAGCAGCAGCAGCAGCAGCAGCAGAAGAAGAAGAAGAAGAAGAAGAAGAAGAAGAAGAAGAAGAAGAACAACAACAACAACAAGAACAACAACAACAACAACAACAACAACAAGAACAACAACAACAACTTGAACAAGAACAACAACAAACAACAAAAACAACTGAACAAGAGGAAGGCTTGATTAACGCGTTTCCCTTTAATCAAATTAATGCATTACTGTCTTTCATCTGGCAATAGCGGTAACCATAAACTTTTTCGATTCATCATTCTCTCGGACACCGCACTGACTCACAATGGCGAAGACGGTGTTTACAACAACGCTGTAGCTGACGAAGACGAAGAGGGTTCCGAATTACGCGTTCATCTTGGATTTAAATGGAAAGGTCTTATAAAATATTGAACTCACCAGCTTCATCTTTATCGGGTAAGGAGTGTACGCTGCAGAGTTTACGCCTTAACATGAGAGCCAGGCAAAATTATTGTCGCGTTGAACACGCGTTTGCAGCCGTACTATCTCCCTTGGGATAATAACCTCCCTTGGTTCTTCAAAAACATGAAGCGAATTGTGAACAAAACGAAAAGTCGAATTCTTTATTTAAAAATTAAAAGAACAAAAACAACAACAACAACAACTGACTGGAGTTACTGCACTCCTTGATTTTAGAGGCAGAGAAAGGCCCGATGAAAATGAAGATTTGACATGGCTTTGAAAGTGTTTGCTTTTGATTTGAGGACCCTCTACCTACATACCCCAGCCATCACAGCCTTACTAGTTACTTTAGATGGCAAGACAATGAGTTCTGCACATTGTTAAATATGCAACAAATTTTTAGCCAGAAATAGCAT
>JAWQFJ010002275.1:65000-75754 GCA_034096865.1 Theodoxus fluviatilis
GTTGAATAATGCGACATATTCTTTGCTGCTCTCTTGAATTTTATCATTAGCAAATTTACATTCATTTCTGATGTAAACAAATCTATTCATCAAATGAAAATTCTTCAAATAACAGATCAATAAGGCTCCATTTCTATGCAGATTTCACCTTGGTTGAGGCTACTGGGGGCATAGGTCTACATCACATCAATAAGACTCCAGTCCTAAACAGAATTCAACCCCTTTGAGGTTACTGGGGGCATAGGTCTACATCACATCAATAAGGCTCCAGTCCTAAACAGAATTCAACCCCTTTGAGGCTACTGGGGGCATATGTCTACATCACATCAATAAGACTCCAGTCCTAAACAGAATTCAACCCCTTTGAGGTTACTGGGGGCATAGGTCTACATCACATCAACCAGGCTCCATTCCTAAACAGAATTCAATCCCTTTGAGGCTACTGGGGGCATAGGTCTACATCACATCAATAAGACTCCAGTCATAAACAGAATTCAACCCCTTTGAGGCTACTGGGGGCATAGGTCTACATCACATCAATAAGACTCTAGTCCTAAACAGAATTCAACCCCTTTGAGGCTACTGGGGGCATAGGTCTACATCACATCAATAAGACTCTAGTCCTAAACAGAATTCAACCCCTTTGAGGCTACTGGGGGCATAGGTCTACATCACATCAATAAGACTCCAGTCCTAAACAGAATTCAACCCATTTGAGGTTACTGGGGGCATATGATCTACATCACATCAACCAGGCTCCAGTCCTAAACAGAATTCAACCCCTTTGAGGTTACTGGGGGCATAGATCTACATCACATCAATAAGACTCCATTCCTAAACAGAATCCAACCCCTTTGAGGCTACTGGGGGCATATGATCTACATCACATCAATAAGACTCCATTCCTAAACAGAATTAACCTGTTGAGACTACTGGGGGCATCGTGTCTACATCAAGTCATCAAAGTTCCATTCCTATACAGAATTAAACCCCTTTGAGACTACATTCCTATACAGAATTAAACCCCTTTGAGACTACATTCCTATACAGAATTAAACCCCTTTGAGACTACATTCCTATACAGAATTAAACCCCTTTGAGACTACATTCCTATACAGAATTAAACCCCTTTGAGACTACATTCCTATACAGAATTCAACCCCTTTGAGACTACATTCCTATACACGATCCACCAGGATGCAGATCCAGCAGCCCACTTTAGCTGGCAGGTGATCCTAACCAGAACCCAACCTGTGCACACGAAGGAACTGGCTGCAGAATCTATGCATCCCTTTCCTACGGGCGTCCCTTCATGGTACATCCGTAGAGGACAAAGCCAGCACTCTCTACTGTGTCTCTTCATTGGGCAAACCTCTTGTGCAGCATTCAATGTTGATGGAAACCACTTTCCAAAAAATGATGTCTCTGAAAGCCTAACATTGACTCACTTTGTTCTGCATATGATAATGTCTGCCCTGGTTGAAGTCTCCACAGTCCACCTGCACTGCCTGTCCCGAGCATGTCTTTGAGTTAGCACTGCGCCATCTGTACTCAGGGTACGCAGTAGTTGCCCAAAGCCAGGATGGTCTACTGCATGAACACTGGGTAGTACTCCCGACTCTGAGCATGCTGGCCAAGGCAGTTTAGAAGGACGAATCACACTGTTTGATCTGCCGTAATGGCTGCCTGCAAGAGTGCCTGATCTGTGTATTGATTCATATTGATGGGTATTGATTCCTGATCAATTCAGGTAGAAACAATCTTTGACATCTATATGTCAATTTCTTTTCAAACAAATTATTATTATCACACCTTTGTAGTTGTGCATGAATCTTTACAAATTGACTGAAAACTGGTACCAATCAAGTACATGTTGCCCAGATTCTAAAAGTCCTTTCCAAACTCTGTTCTATACATCTAGCACAAGTCTGTGCTTCATTTCCAAACACTGTTCTATACATCTAGCACAAGTCTGTGCTTAATTTCCAAACACTGTTCTATATATCTAGCACAAGTCTGCGCTTCCTTTCCAAACACTGTTCTATACATCCAACATAATTCTGTGCTTCCTTTCCAAACACTGTTCTATACATCCAACATAATTCTGTGCTTCCTTTCCAAACTCTGTTCTATACATCTAGCACAAGTCTGTGCTTCCTTTCCAAACACTGTTCTATGCACCTAATACAAGCCTGTGCTTGACATAGTCACAACCAATACTATCATATATTTCAATCCTAATTCAAAAATGTTTGACTGCATGCACTCCTGATATGTAGAAACAGAACATAAGAAGGTTCTCTTCAAAAACTCACCTGTATTAGATTGATTAATCAATAAAATGATAAAAGTACACATTTCTATTCTTCTTTGTCTTTGTAAGATAAGTGACTTTTGAAAGAAAACCTTCTGTTGCAATATTTCAGTCCAAAATAAATTTCAATTCTTCCCCTGTTCTGTCCACAGTCCATTTCACAGCAACATCTGTGTGTAAAAAGTCATAGATACACCATTAGTGGTAAAAATTAAAAATACATCTCAAAACAAAAAAATGCTCAAGACAAAGCCTTAAAATAAAGGACACCGGTACAAGTTTGTGGCCATTCAATACGTGCAAACAAGCCTAAGAGGTTGCCCTATTTCCAACACGATGTGCTTCCACAACCCAAACAGCCAAAACAAACCAGTAACATAGGTTTGCAATCATGGCATCATATACTTAGTTTGCAGCAGCAGGAATGTGAGTGAAAGTTGCCATGTAAAGACAGTGCTTTTCCTTGAACTCTACATCTCATCTCCACCTACCCTGTATACAGCCATCTCAGAGTGTTTGTACAATATCTCATCTCCACCAGCCACCCTGTATACAGCCATCTCAGAGTGTTTGTACAACATCTCACCTCCACCAGCCACCCTGTATACAGCCATCTCAGAGTGTTTGTACAATATCTCATCTCCACCAGCCACCCTGTATACAGCCATCTCAGAGTGTTTGTACGATATCTCATCTCCACCTACCCTGTATACAGCCATCTCAGAGTGTTTGTACGATATCTCATCTCCACCTACCCTGTATACAGCCATCTCAGAGTGTTTGTACAACATCTCACCTCCACCAGCCACCCTGTATACAGCCATCTCAGAGTGTTTGTGTAACATCTCATCTCCACCAGCCACCCTGAATACAGCCATCTCAGAGTGCTTGTGTAACATCTCATCTCCACCAGCCACCCTGTACACAGCTGTCTCAAGGTTTTCAGACGATATCTCACCTCAACCATTCACTCTCTACACAGCTGTCTCAAGGTTTTCAGACGATATCTCACCTCAACCATTCACTCTCTACACAGCGGTTCCAAAGCTATCGGATGACAGTCCCCCATGTGCACACAGCAGTTTGCAAACATCTCCATGTCCTGCTTTCAGTGCCAGGTCGTATGGCGTTAGTCCTTTGATGGTTTGGCAGTTGACTGGAACTTTGTGGTCCAGCAGCATTTTGACCACTCGGACGTGTCCAGCATGACAGGCCACATGGAGACTGTTGGAGTTGGTGGCAGGAACCGTGAGAGAGGCATTGGCACCTCGATCCAGCAGGCAGGACACTAGTGGAGAGTGGCCTGGAATGACACAGACGGAAGATTCCAAATGACATCAGGCAGAAGTTGCAAGGCAGCCTAGAATCATATCACATCCAAGATGTAAGTGATGATGAGTATTCAACAAAAACATATTTAAAAATGGAAACTCCAGTGTATGACATGAAAATAGTGGGGGGAAACATCCAATAAGAAGGGGTTGTCTTCTAACAGTTCACAGAGATACCTTGTGAAGTAAAAAGGAAATTACTGTAACAAAGAATTTTGTGCTAAATTGGAAGTGACAAATCATGGATATGCCAGAAGAACCATTACCTGAGGGTTTTAATGTATAAATTTCTGTTGTGAATAGTGCGCATTTCATTACATTTAACATTCAGTGTGGGAACTGCTACCCCTGTTGCCATAAGACCAGTGCCCTGTACAAGGCAAAGGCTTAGCACTGACAGTGTGGGAACTGCTACCCCTGTTGCCATAAGACCACTGCCCTGTACAAGGCTCAGCACTGGGAACTGCTACCCCTGTTGCCATAAGACCACTGCCCTGTACAAGGCAAAGGCTTAGCACTGACAGTGTGGGAACTGCTACCCCTGTTGCCATAAGACCAGTGCCCTGTACAAGGCAAAGGCTTAGCACTGACAGTGTGGGAACTGCTACCCCTGTTGCCATAAGACCACTGCCCTGTACAAGGCTCAGCACTGGGAACTGCTACCCCTGTTGCCATAAGACCACTGCCCTGTACAAGGCAAAGGCTCAGCACTGACAGTGTGGGAACTGCTACCCCTGTTGCCATAAGACCACTGCCCTGTACAAGGCTCAGCACTGGGAACTGCTACCCCTGTTGCCATAAGACCAGTGCCCTGTACAAGGCAAAGGCTCAGCACTGACAGTGTGGGAACTGTCACCCCTGTTGCCACAAGACCAGTGCCCTGTACAAGGCTCAGCACTGACAGTGTGGGAACTGCTACCCCTGTTGCCATAAGACCAGTGCCCTGTGCAAGGCAAAGGCTTAGCACTGACAGTGTGGGAACTGCTACCCCTGTTGCCATAAGACCAGTGCCCTGTACAAGGCAAAGGCTCAGCACTGACAGTGTGGGAACTGTCACCCCTGTTGCCACAAGACCAGTGCCCTGCACAAGGCTCAGCACTGACAGTGTGGTAACTGCTACCCTTGTTGCCATAAGACCAGTGCCCTGTACAAGGCTCAGCACTGACAGTGTGGGAACTGCTACCCCTGTTGCCATAAGACCAGTGCCCTGTACAAGGCAAAGGCTCAGCACTGACAGTGTGGGAACTGCTACCCTTGTTGCCATAAGACCAGTGCCCTGTACAAGGCTCAGCACTGACAGTGTGGGAACTGCTACCCCTGTTGCCATAAGACCAGTGCCCTGTACAAGGCAAAGGCTCAGCACTGACAGTGTGGGAACTGCTACCCCTGTTGCCATAAGACCACTGCCCTGTACAAGGCTCAGCACTGGGAACTGCTACCCCTGTTGCCATAAGACCAGTGCCCTGTACAAGGCTCAGCACTGACAGTGTGGGAACTGCTACCCCTGTTGCCATAAGACCAGTGCCCTGTACAAGGCAAAGGCTCAGCACTGACAGTGTGGGAACTGCTACCCCTGTTGCCATAAGACCAGTGCCCTGTACAAGGCAAAGGCTCAGCACTGACAGTGTGGGAACTGTCACCCCTGTTGCCATAAGACCAGTGCCCTGCACAAGGCAAAGGCTCAGCACTGACAGTGTGGGAACTGCTACCCCTGTTGCCATAAGACCAGTGCCCTGTACAAGGCAAAGGCTCAGCACTGACAGTGTGGGAACTGCTACCCCTGTTGCCATAAGACCAGTGCCCTGCACAAGGCAAAGGCTCAGCACTGACAGTGTGGGAACTGCTACCCCTGTTGCCATAAGACCAGTGCCCTGTACAAGGCAAAGGCTCAGCACTGACAGTGTGGGAACTGCTACCCCTGTTGCCATAAGACCAGTGCCCTGCACAAGGCAAAGGCTCAGCACTGACAGTGTGGGAACTGCTACCCCTGTTGCCATAAGACCAGTGCCCTGTACAAGGCTCAGCACTGGGAACTGCTACCCCTGTTGCCATAAGACCAGTGCCCTGCACAAGGCAAAGGCTCAGCACTGACAGTGTGGGAACTGCTACCCCTGTTGCCATAAGACCAGTGCCCTGTACAAGGCTCAGCACTGGGAACTGCTACCCCTGTTGCCATAAGACCAGTGCCCTGTACAAGGCAAAGGCTCAGCACTGACAGTGTGGGAACTGCTACCCCTGTTGCCATAAGACCAGTGCCCTGTACAAGGCTCAGCACTGACAGTGTGGAAACTGCTACCCCTGTTGCCATAAGACCAGTGCCCTGTACAAGGCAAAGGCTCAGCACTGACAGTGTGGGAACTGCTACCCCTGTTGCCATAAGACCAGTGCCCTGTACAAGGCAAAGGCTCAGCACTGCTCCATGTGTGCCAAGGCACCAGTCAGCATCAGACCTGTCACTTTTCCCAAACTCCAAAACAGATATTCACGATTTAAAAAGAATGAAAGGAATGGGGATGGTGGTGGTGGTGGTGGGGGGGGAGAGGACCCTAAATCATAACCTTTTTACCTGCTGGCCAATTTGTGAAATCAAGTGTCCTTGAATACAATTTCTGCTATTTTTACAGACGTATAAACATTATGTTTGCATAATGTTTGCAGACTTTTTCCTCGTGGACTTCACACAGGTTTAACACTTTCCAAGCTTCTGCCCTGGGAATTCACTTTCCTGCTGACCTGGCCTTCGGCAGCTCACTCCTTCCGGGCTGCAAGGTGTCAAACCCAGCCCCATGACATCACGCTCGTTTTAGTAGCAAAGATGTCTCCCAGAACATAATACTACACCAAACTTTAATATTTTTTTGAATGATTGACACTTGAATGGAAAAATCTCTATTTTAAGGAATTTTCATGAAAAATATATGATTCCGATGAAATTGGTATGGGTGGCAGGTCTGCATCAATAGTTATCACCAGAGAGTGCTGCTGTTCTTGTCACATTCAACTCTCAAAGACTGGCTTGACTCAACAGTGGCCAGGCACCTGAAAGCAGGAGGACTGAACACCACCCCAGGCCAGGCTAGACAATCACCTGTGTAGCTAGCATACAGCAAGGGTGTGATGCCCTCGTATCCCCGCTTGTCAATGTCCACTCCATGGTCCAGCAGGCAGCACAGGATGTCCAGGTGTCCAGCCATGCAGGCTATGTGGATGCTGGTGTTGCCCTCATCACAGGAGGCTCCGGAGTCAGCCTCGTGGTCAAGCAGAAACTTGACAACGGCCAGATGCCCACCCTTGGTGGCGGCGATGATAGGAGGACCTTTCTCACCTTTCTCTGTGTTGACATCAACACCGGCCTGGAAAAAGGAGGGTGAAAACAGTTTGAAAGACAGGTGGCAAACAGACAGGTAAGCATACACACAGGAGGGCAGGCAGTCACATAAAAGACTTGGAGAGAATGGGTTTTTAAGAGAGAAAGAAAAGCAGGCAGGCAGGCATATGGGAAGACTTGTTGAGGATGAGTGATCAAGAGAGACAGAAAGCAGACAGACAGGCATGTAGGAAGACTTGTAGTAGATGGGTGATCAAGAGAGACAGAAAAGCAGACAGACAGGCATGTAGGAAGACTTGTAGTAGATGGGTGATCAAGAGAGACAGACAGAAAAGCAGGCAGACAGGCATGTAGGAAGACTTGTAGAGGATGGGTGATCAAGAGAGACAGAAAGCAGACAGACAGGCATGTAGGAAGACTTGTAGAGGATGGGTGATCAAGAGAGACAGAAAGCAGACAGACAGGCATGTAGGAAGACTTGTAGAGGATGGGTGATCAAGAGAGACAGAAAGCAGACAGACAGGCATGTAGGAAGACTTGTAGAGGATGGGTGATCAAGAGAGACAGAAAGCAGACAGACAGGCATGCAGGAAGACTTGTAGAGGATGAGTGATCAAGAGAGACAGAAAGCAGACAGACAGGCATGTAGGAAGACTTGTAGAGGATGGGTGATCAAGAGAGACAGAAAAGCAGACAGACAGGCATGTAGGAAGACTTGTAGAGGATGGGTGATCAAGAGAGAGACAGAAAGCAGACAGACAGGCATGCAGGAAGACTTGTAGAGGATGAGTGATCAAGAGAGACAGAAAGCAGACAGACAGGCATGTAGGAAGACTTGTAGAGGATGGGTGATCAAGAGAGACAGAAAAGCAGACAGACAGGCATGTAGGAAGACTTGTAGAGGATGGGTGATCAAGAGAGAGAGAGAGAGAAAAGCAGACAGACAGGCATGTAGGAAGACTTGTAGAGGATGGGTGATCAAGAGAGAGAGAAAAGCAGACAGACAGGCATGTAGGAAGACTTGTAGAGGATGGGTGATCAAGAGAGAAAAGCAGACAGGCAGGCATGTAGGAAGACTTGTAGAGGATGGGTGATCAAGAGAGAGAGAAAAGCAGACAGACAGGCATGTAGGAAGACTTGTAGAGGATGGGTGATCAAGAGAGAAAAGCAGACAGGCAGGCATGTAGGAAGACTTGTAGAGGATGGGTGATCAAGAGAGAGAGAAAAGCAGACAGGCAGGCATGTAGGAAGACTTGTAGAGGATGGGTGATCAAGAGAGAAAAGCAGACAGGCAGGCATGTAGGAAGACTTGTAGAGGATGGGTGATCAAGAGAGAGAGAAAAGCAGACAGACAGTCACATAAAAAGACTTGTAGTAGATGGGTTTTCAAGAGAAAGACAGAAAAGCAGACAGACAGGCATGTAGGAAGACTTGTAGTAGATGGGTGATCAAGAGAGACAGAAAAGCAGACAGACAGGCATGTAGGAAGACGTGTAGAGGATGGGTGATCAAGAGAGACAGAAAAGCAGACAGACAGGCATGTAGGAAGACTTGTAGAGGATGGGTGATCAAGAGAGACAGAAAAGCAGACAGACAGGCATGCAGGAAGACTTGTAGAGGATGGGTGATCAAGAGAGACAGAAAAGCAGACAGACAGGCATGTAGGAAGACTTGTAGAGGATGGGTGATCAAGAGAGACAGAAAAGCAGACAGACAGGCATGTAGGAAGACTTGTAGAGGATGGGTGATCAAGAGAGACAGAAAAGCAGACAGACAGGCATGTAGGAAGACTTGTAGAGGATGGGTGATCAAGAGAGACAGAAAAGCAGACAGACAGGCATGTAGGAAGACTTGTAGAGGATGGGTGATCAAGAGAGAAAAGCAGACAGACAGGCATGTAGGAAGACTTGTAGAGGATGGGTGATCAAGAGAGAGAGAAAAGCAGACAGACAGGCATGTAGGAAGACTTGTAGAGGATGGGTGATCAAGAGAGACAGAAAAGCAGACAGACAGGCATGTAGGAAGACTTGTAGAGGATGGGTGATCAAGAGAGAGAAAAAAGCAGACAGACAGGCATGTAGGAAGACTTGTAGAGGATGGGTGATCAAGAGAGAGAGAGAGACAGAAAAGCAGTAGAGAAGCAAGTGGGAGAACAAAGTGTAGAATCAGGCAGGCATGGCGGAAGGAGAATGAGGGCAAGAAGGCAGGAAGGCTATTAAGAAGGCGACTGGCCAGCTGGACTGTGAAAAGGAAAGGAAGGAGTGGCTAGATGAATTAAGATGCAACAAGCAGGAAGGCAATGAGGGAGGAAGGAAGAAGGGGGACATGCAGGTCCATTTTTGTAGAGCAGAATTCCACTCTAGAAGTGAACTAAGTGTGCTGACCTGTAGGGCAGCAGTGCATGCAGTTCTTTTCATACATGTAAGCAGTTCATCTGGAGGAAGTACTGACTCACAGTGAATGCAGTTCTTTTCATACATGTAAGCAGTTCATCTGGAGGAAGTACTGACTCACATCTGCAGTTCTTTTCATACATGTAAGCAGTTCATCTGGAGGAAGAACTGACTCACAGTGAATGCAGTTCTTTTCATACATGTAAGCAGTTCATCTGGAGGAAGTACTGACTCACATCTGCAGTTCTTTTCATACATGTAAGCAGTTCATCTGGAGGACGTACTGACTCACAGTTCTTTTCATACATGTAAGCAGTTCATCTGGAGGAAGTACTGACTCACAGTTCTTTTCATACATGTAAGCAGTTCATCTGGAGGAAGTACTGACTCACAGTGCATGCAGTCCTTTTCATACATGTAAGCAGTTCATCTGGAGGAAGTACTGACTCACAGTGAATGCAGTTCTTTTCATACATGTAAGCAGTTCATCTGGAGGAAGTACTGACTCACATCTGCAGTTCTTTTCATACATGTAAGCAGTTCATCTGGAGGAAGTACTGACTCACATCTGCAGTTCTTTTCATACATGTAAGCAGTTCATCTGGAGGAAGTACTGACTCACATCTGCAGTTCTTTTCATACATGTAAGCAGTTCATCTGGAGGAAGAACTGACTCACAGTGAATGCAGTTCTTTTCATACATGTAAGCAGTTCATCTGGAGGAAGTACTGACTCACATCTGCAGTTCTTTTCATACATGTAAGCAGTTCATCTGGAGGAAGTACTGACTCACGCCTGCAGTTCTTTTCATACATGTAAGCAGTTCATCTGGAGGAAGTACTGACTCACATCTGCAGTTCTATTCATACATGTAAGCAGTTCATCTGGAGGAAGTACTGACTCACATCTGCAGTTCTTTTCATACATGTAAGCAGTTCATCTGGAGGAAGTACTGACTCACATCTGCGGTTCTTTTCATACATGTAAGCAGTTCATCTGGAGGAAGTACTGACTCACATATATCTGTGGTTCATATTCATGATAATGCTTGACATCATGGGTTAGCTAATTCAAGCCACTGAGTAAATGTGGTGGACAAACAGACAAGAGAAGAGAGCCAGGTAAGCTGCTAATGTATTTGTATGAGACTATGTCATTCATCATCATCTGAAACAGTGATAACTGCAATCACCCATCATGGTGCACATCATAAAACAATTCATACATATTTCTGATTCTTTGTGCCAAGAAACAAATGACTGAACACTATGAAATGAAATTGTCCTTTCACATCTTTCCTGTATATAATTATCTTTCAGTGATCATCAATGCTCTTGCTGCATAATCAAACACTGTTATTGATCAGGATAGACAAGTGGACGAACTGA
>JAWQFJ010002275.1:75759-118089 GCA_034096865.1 Theodoxus fluviatilis
CTCCAGGTCCTTGAAGCACCCAAGAGAATGGCAGCCAGTGATGTCAATGATGTTGTCAGTGAGATGTCTCATTTTGAGGCAGATGTGCAACAGTGCAGTGAGCTGAGTTCACAGTTCCAGTCATTTTGCCATCCACGGACCGACTGGACACCTTCTGGGTAGAAACACTGCACCACAAACAAAACAAGCTCTTTCCACTTTCTCCTCGTTTGAACCAACTGACCCGACCGGCGTGGAAATGAAACCAGGTCACCTAGCCAAAGAACCAATCAAGAAGCAGAAGACAAACGAGTCTTCAAAATTAACCAATGGGATGCAAGGGCACATTTTCCTGTCGTTCGCAGCGTGTAAAAATAGATTGACAGTATCGCGAGAAGCACAGCCTCGAAAACATCTCTTTTTATCCTTTCTTTTTATTTATTTATTAAATTCCATGACTTTCCATGGCTTAAATTGAAATTCCATGATTTTCCACGCCTGGAAAATGAAAAATCAAATTCCATGACTTTCCAGGTTTTCCATGACCTGTACGAACCCTGAAGGATGGTGTGTGGCAATGGCAGCAAGGATGGTGTGTGGCAATGGCAGCAAGAATGGTGTGAGGCAATGGCAGCAAGGATGGTGTGTGGCAATGGCAGCAAGAATGGTGTGAGGCAATGGCAGCAAGGATGGTGTGAGGCAATGGCAGCAAGAATGGTGTGTGGCAATGGCAGCAAGGATGGGGTGGCAATGGCAGCAAGGATGGTGTGTGGCAATGGCAGCAAGGATGGTGTGTGGCAATGGCAGCAAGGATGGTGTGTGGCAATGGCAGCAAGGATGGTGTGGCAATGGCAGCAAGGATGGTGTGAGGCAATGGCAGCAAGGATGGTGTGTGGCAATGGCAGCAAGGATGGTGTGAGGCAATGGCAGCAAGGATGGTGTGTGGCAATGGCAGCAAGGATGGTGTGTGGCAATGGCAGCAAGGATGGTGTGAGGCAATGGCAGCAAGGATGGTGTGAGGCAATGGCAGCAAGGATGGTGTGTGGCAATGGCAGCAAGGATGGTGTGTGGCAATGGCAGCAAGGATGGTGTGTGGCAATGGCAGCAAGGATGGTGTGAGGCAATGGCAGCAAGGATGGTGTGTGGCAATGGCAGCAAGGATGGTGAGTGGCAATGGCAGCAAGGATGGTGTGTGGCAATGGCAGCAAGGATGGTGTGTGGCAATGGCAGCAAGGATGGTGTGAGGCAATGGCAGCAAGGATGGTGTGAGGCAATGGCAGCAAGGATGGTGTGTGGCAATGGCAGCAAGGATGGTGTGTGGCAATGGCAGCAAGGATGGTGTGAGGCAATGGCAGCAAGGATGGTGTGTGGCAATGGCAGCAAGGATGGTGTGTGGCAATGGCAGCAAGGATGGTGTGAGGCAATGGCAGCAAGGATGGTGTGAGGCAATGGCAGCAAGGATGGTGTGTGGCAATGGCAGCAAGGATGGTGTGTGGCAATGGCAGCAAGGATGGTGTGTGGCAATGGCAGCAAGGATGGTGTGAGGCAATGGCAGCAAGGATGGTGTGTGGCAATGGCAGCAAGGATGGGGTGGCAATGGCAGCAAGGATGGTGTGTGGCAATGGCAGCAAGGATGGTGTGTGGCAATGGCAGCAAGGATGGTGTGAGGCAATGGCAGCAAGGATGGTGTGAGGCAATGGCAGCAAGGATGGTGTGTGGCAATGGCAGCAAGGATGGTGTGTGGCAATGGCAGCAAGGATGGTGTGTGGCAATGGCAGCAAGGATGGTGTGAGGCAATGGCAGCAAGGATGGTGTGAGGCAATGGCAGCAAGGATGGTGTGTGGCAATGGCAGCAAGGATGGTGTGGGCAATGGCAGCAAGGATGGTGTGAGGCAATGGCAGCAAGGATGGTGTGAGGCAATGGCAGCAAGGATGGTGTGTGGCAATGGCAGCAAGGATGGTGTGTGGCAATGGCAGCAAGGATGGTGTGAGGCAATGGCAGCAAGGATGGTGTGTGGCAATGGCAGCAAGGATGGTGTGTGGCAATGGCAGCAAGGATGGTGTGTGGCAATGGCAGCAAGGATGGTGTGAGGCAATGGCAGCAAGGATGGTGTGTGGCAATGGCAGCAAGGATGGTGTGTGGCAATGGCAGCAAGGATGGTGTGTGGCAATGGCAGCAAGGATGGTGTGTGGCAATGGCAGCAAGGATGGTGTGAGGCAATGGCAGCAAGGATGGTGTGAGGCAATGGCAGCAAGGATGGTGTGTGGCAATGGCAGCAAGGATGGTGTGAGGCAATGGCAGCAAGGATGGTGTGAGGCAATGGCAGCAAGGATGGTGTGTGGCAATGGCAGCAAGGATGGTGTGTGGCAATGGCAGCAAGGATGGTGTGTGGCAATGGCAGCAAGGATGGTGTGTGGCAATGGCAGCAAGGATGGTGTGTGGCAATGGCAGCAAGGATGGTGTGTGGCAATGGCAGCAAGGATGGTGTGTGGCAATGGCAGCAAGGATGGTGTGTGGCAATGGCAGCAAGGATGGTGTGAGGCAATGGCAGCAAGGATGGTGTGAGGCAATGGCAGCAAGGATGGTGTGTGGCAATGGCAGCAAGGATGGTGTGTGGCAATGGCAGCAAGGATGGTGTGTGGCAATGGCAGCAAGGATGGTGTGTGGCAATGGCAGCAAGGATGGTGTGTGGCAATGGCAGCAAGGATGGTGTGAGGCAATGGCAGCAAGGATGGTGTGTGGCAATGGCAGCAAGGATGGTGTGTGGCAATGGCAGCAAGGATGGTGTGAGGCAATGGCAGCAAGGATGGTGTGAGGCAATGGCAGCAAGGATGGTGTGTGGCAATGGCAGCAAGGATGGTGTGTGGCAATGGCAGCAAGGATGGTGTGTGGCAATGGCAGCAAGGATGGTGTGTGGCAATGGCAGCAAGGATGGTGTGAGGCAATGGCAGCAAGGATGGTGTGATGGCAATGGCAGCAAGGATGGTGTGTGGCAATGGCAGCAAGGATGGTGTGTGGCAATGGCAGCAAGGATGGTGTGAGGCAATGGCAGCAAGGATGGTGTGTGGCAATGGCAGCAAGGATGGTGTGTGGCAATGGCAGCAAGGATGGTGTGTGGCAATGGCAGCAAGGATGGTGTGTGGCAATGGCAGCAAGGATGGTGTGTGGCAATGGCAGCAAGGATGGTGTGTGGCAATGGCAGCAAGGATGGTGTGTGGCAATGGCAGCAAGGATGGTGTGTGGCAATGGCAGCAAGGATGGTGTGTGGCAATGGCAGCAAGGATGGTGTGAGGCAATGGCAGCAAGGATGGTGTGAGGCAATGGCAGCAAGGATGGTGTGTGGCAATGGCAGCAAGGATGGTGTGTGGCAATGGCAGCAAGGATGGTGTGAGGCAATGGCAGCAAGGATGGTGTGTGGCAATGGCAGCAAGGATGGTGTGTGGCAATGGCAGCAAGGATGGTGTGAGGCAATGGCAGCAAGGATGGTGTGTGGCAATGGCAGCAAGGATGGTGTGTGGCAATGGCAGCAAGGATGGTGTGTGGCAATGGCAGCAAGGATGGTGTGTGGCAATGGCAGCAAGGATGGTGTGTGGCAATGGCAGCAAGGATGGTGTGAGGCAATGGCAGCAAGGATGGTGTGTGGCAATGGCAGCAAGGATGGTGTGTGGCAATGGCAGCAAGGATGGTGTGAGGCAATGGCAGCAAGGATGGTGTGAGGCAATGGCAGCAAGGATGGTGTGTGGCAATGGCAGCAAGGATGGTGTGTGGCAATGGCAGCAAGGATGGTGTGAGGCAATGGCAGCAAGGATGGTGTGTGGCAATGGCAGCAAGGATGGTGTGTGGCAATGGCAGCAAGGATGGTGTGTGGCAATGGCAGCAAGGATGGTGTGTGGCAATGGCAGCAAGGATGGTGTGTGGCAATGGCAGCAAGGATGGTGTGTGGCAATGGCAGCAAGGATGGTGTGTGGCAATGGCAGCAAGGATGGTGTGTGGCAATGGCAGCAAGGATGGTGTGAGGCAATGGCAGCAAGGATGGTGTGTGGCAATGGCAGCAAGGATGGTGTGTGGCAATGGCAGCAAGGATGGTGTGAGGCAATGGCAGCAAGGATGGTGTGTGGCAATGGCAGCAAGGATGGTGTGTGGCAATGGCAGCAAGGATGGTGTGTGGCAATGGCAGCAAGGATGGTGTGTGGCAATGGCAGCAAGGATGGTGTGTGGCAATGGCAGCAAGGATGGTGTGTGGCAATGGCAGCAAGGATGGTGTGTGGCAATGGCAGCAAGGATGGTGTGTGGCAATGGCAGCAAGGATGGTGTGAGGCAATGGCAGCAAGGATGGTGTGAGGCAATGGCAGCAAGGATGGTGTGTGGCAATGGCAGCAAGGATGGTGTGTGGCAATGGCAGCAAGGATGGTGTGAGGCAATGGCAGCAAGGATGGTGTGTGGCAATGGCAGCAAGGATGGTGTGTGGCAATGGCAGCAAGGATGGTGTGTGGCAATGGCAGCAAGGATGGTGTGTGGCAATGGCAGCAAGGATGGTGTGTGGCAATGGCAGCAAGGATGGTGTGTGGCAATGGCAGCAAGGATGGTGTGTGGCAATGGCAGCAAGGATGGTGTGAGGCAATGGCAGCAAGGATGGTGTGAGGCAATGGCAGCAAGGATGGTGTGTGGCAATGGCAGCAAGGATGGGTGTGGCAATGGCAGCAAGGATGGTGTGTGGCAATGGCAGCAAGGATGGTGTGTGGCAATGGCAGCAAGGATGGTGTGTGGCAATGGCAGCAAGGATGGTGTGAGGCAATGGCAGCAAGGATGGTGTGTGGCAATGGCAGCAAGGATGGTGTGTGGCAATGGCAGCAAGGATGGTGTGTGGCAATGGCAGCAAGGATGGTGTGTGGCAATGGCAGCAAGGATGGTGTGAGGCAATGGCAGCAAGAATGGTGTGAGGCAATGGCAGCAAGGATGGTGTGAGGCAATGGCAGCAAGGATGGTGTGTGGCAATGGCAGCAAGGATGGTGTGTGGCAATGGCAGCAAGGATGGTGTGTGGCAATGGCAGCAAGGATGGTGTGAGGCAATGGCAGCAAGGATGGTGTGAGGCAATGGCAGCAAGGATGGTGTGAGGCAATGGCAGCAAGGATGGTGTGTGGCAATGGCAGCAAGGATGGTGTGTGGCAATGGCAGCAAGGATGGTGTGTGGCAATAGACTGTAAATTCCCAGGATGTATGCCCAAACATTAGTTACTCATTCAGTTCAAAATAGCAGCAAGCACATCTGACGAATGGAGAAGACTACACCAGCAAACCGTGGTACCTACCTATCTGTCTGTCCTTCCCCTGGCAGGCCTGAATGAAAAACAACTTGGGCTTGCCCCTCAGCGGTGGGCAGTTGAATGGTTTGAAGGGGGCCAGCAGTTCCTGGATTTGAACGGGTACCGAGTCCACGCCGTAGACATAATCCTTGATACCGTGCGAGAGGATGCAGCACACGAAGCAGTCAAACTGACTTTGGTTGGTGTTGTAGGCCACCTTCAGGGAGACACAGCAAAGCATCAAAGACAATTCTAAGGCAATGCAACGCCCAGTTTCTGCAAACAAGAAACAAGATGGCCAAGCTGTTCAGACAGTCCCTCTGCCATTGTTGTGGTGCCAATAACTCACATGGTTTTTCAGGTCTGCTACAGAATACACATAAACATAGTCTGGCAACAAAATTGCCATCATATTTATTAAATTGGGAGGTTGTGCGGGTGGGTGGGTAGGAAACCCTTAATTCAAAATGCAATTCCAAAAAATACAGAGAATAACTTCCCTACCTAGTAATCCCCCCGTGGGTTTGGGGTAAGAATTGACCCACCGTGTCTCCCTACGCGATTCGTAAGAGGCAAATGACTAGGGATACCGTGACTTGAATTGCGTTTACTCTAAACTGCTCTAGTGATATTCGTGCTTGATGGCCTTATATAGCCTAGTAAGGCTGATAGGCCGTAAAACACCATCCATCCATCCATCCCTATCTGGTAAGCATTTTAATGCACAACAATATTACAGAACTTCGGTGCTGGATCCTGTGTCACAGATTTCCTGAGCTCAGGGAATTGGTCTCTTGTGTGAGATTTACTTATGTTACATTACATCTCTTCCATGTTATCAACTTTATTAAAGCCGAGATACTTCTGTCTTCACATGAAAGAGGGATGGGGTGCTGGGGGAAATGTGTGTGTGTGCACGCGTGCATTTGTGTGTGCGTTTGAGTGTGAGTGTATGTGTGTGCATGTGTGTGTGCACGTGTATGTGTATGTGTTGTGTGTGAATATGTGTATTTGTGTGTGAGAGTGTGCCTGTGTGTTTGTGTGTGTATATGTGTTTGTGTGTGCATGCACATGTGTGTGTATGTGCATGTATGTGTGTGAGTGTGTGAGAGTGTCAGTGTGCATACAAGTGTTCACTAGTGAGAGAGTTGATACAAGTGTTCACTAGTGAGAGAGTTGATACAAGTGTTCACTAGTGAGAGAGTTGATACAAGTGTTCACTAGTGAGAGAGTTGATACAAGTGTTCACTAGTGAGAGAGTTGATACAAGTGTTCACTAGTGAGAGAGTTGATACAAGTGTTCACTAGTGAGAGAGTTGATACAAGTGTTCACTAGTGAGAGAGTTGATACAAGTGTTCACTAGTGAGAGAGTTGATACAAGTGTTCACTAGTGAGAGAGTTGATACAAGTGTTCACTAGTGAGAGAGTTGATACAAGTGTTCACTAGTGAGAGAGTTGATACAAGTGTTCACTAGTGAGAGAGTTGATACAAGTGTTCACTAGTGAGAGAGTTGATACAAGTGTTCACTAGTGAGAGAGTTGATAGCTGCTGCAGGCCACTTCCTCTGTGATGAAGCAAATAATGTTTACTGTATTGAGTTGTGGTGTAGTGTTACATTTGCAAATTGTTTACTGCATTGAGTTGTGGTGTAGTGTTACATTTGCAAATTGTTTACTGTATTGAGTTGTGGTGTAGTGTTACATTTGCAAATGGTTTGCTGTACTGAGTTGTGGTGTAGTGTTACATTTGCAAATTGTTTACTGTATTGAGTTGTGGTGTAGTGTTACATTTGCAAATGGTTTGCTGTATTGAGTTGTGGTGTACCGTAATTTTCGGACTATAAGGCGATACTTTTTTCTCAGATTTTCGGACATGCGTCTTACATTCGGTTGCGTCTTATGTATGACTGAAATAGATTTCGGAATAGACTGATGCTGAAGTGAGTGGACGTCTGACGTGATATTCATTTACTTTTTGAATGGTTCTGATGCTTTTTCAACGTCTCCTTGTTTACTTTCTTTCTTACTCCTGTTTGTTGGATTAGATTCAATGGTTGGTTTCCGCACAGTGCTCATTTCTTTTCTGTTTGTTAAGTATGTGTTCTGATGTATCGCCTTATACTTGGTAGCGCCCTATGTATGATTGAAACATTTTTTTGTGTTTTTTTAGGGGGTGCGCCTTATATTCAGTAGCACCTTGTAGTCCGAAAATTACGGTAGTGTTACATTTGCAAATAGATTGCTGTACTGAGTTGTGGTGTAGTGTTACATTTGCAAATTGTTTACTGTATTGAGTTGTGGTGTAGTGTTACATTTGCAAATAGATTGCTGTACTGAGTTGTGGTGTAGTGTTAGTACAGCAAACCATTTGCAAATGTGAGTTGTGATG
Organism: Theodoxus fluviatilis; assembly: GCA_034096865.1. Lineage (NCBI taxonomy): Eukaryota > Metazoa > Mollusca > Gastropoda > Cycloneritida > Neritidae > Theodoxus > Theodoxus fluviatilis. Next base: position 83,434 of record JAWQFJ010002275.1, read on the forward strand.
TAGTGTTACATTTGCAATAGGTTTGCTGTACAATTTGCTTTAAAAATCTGTTTCCTCCACAGGCTCCACATTCAGTAGGTGGTGTGTCTCAGTGCTCCAACTTCAACATTTGCATAAATCTGGGCACACACAAAAGCCATCAGTTAAATTAAGCTCTTTCCTGCAGTGTACACGTACATACATGTGTTCCTGGGTGGGGCCAAGCACTGGACAATCGGTTGACTTACCTCAATGAGGGTTTGCACCATCGCATCTGCAGTCAAGTCATTTTTCCGCATGACTTGGAAGTGCAGCTTTGTCCAGATCTTCTCCAATTGTGCTGAAAAGATGAGTATGCAGTGCAAATGAGTTGACAAACTATAAACACCATCAGCAGCAACAGCGTTTCCATAGTAAAGTAAGCTGTATGACTTACAACGTTATGGTACATGATGTCATATGATACATATCTACATGCATGATAATGATATTTTTTGGTTTGGCCTTTTTACCTTTTGCCTTTCACACAACTGCAATCAAATGTACTCCCAATTTCATCCTTACAATTTCTCCTTGGGTTGGGGGCTAAGAATTGACCCACCGCATCTCCCTATGCGTTACGTAAGAGGCAAATAAATGGGGACAAAGAGATGACTTGCTGTAATTCTATCCAACTCTAATGATTTTTAACAAGAAGGGCAAAGCCCATACGACTCACATGCTTGACCTTGACCTTTATATGACCTTGACCTTCAGGTGACCTTCAAGGTCAAGGTCAAACAACTAAACCTACCAATGACATCATACACAAAGAAATGCTTTACACATTTTTCCTACCAAAATACATGTGACCTTGACCCAAGGTCAAGGTCATCCAAGGCCATGCAACACAAAGCTGTTAATTCAAGACATAGGAAGCACAATGGTGCTTATTGGCACTTTCTACCATGAGATATAGTCACTTTTAGTGGTTCACTACCCCATTTTGGTCACATTTCATAAGGGTCAAAGTGACCTTGACCTTGATGATATGTGACCAAATGTGTCTCATGATGAAAGTATAACATGTGCCCCACATAATTATTAAGTTTGAAACAGTTATCTTCCATAGTTCAGGGTCAAGGTCACTTCAAAATATGTATACAATCCAACTTTGAAGAGCTCCTGTGACCTTGACCTTGAAGCAAGGTCAACCAAACTGGTATCAAAAGATAGGGCTTGCTTTGACCTATATACCACTTGTAGCTAAGGTCGCCATTCTCAATAACGTGGGAGAAAATTGGGAAAGTGTGAAAAATGACTGTTTTTGAGACCACATTTATGGCTCCTGTGACCTTGACCTTGAAGCAAGGTCAAGTCACTATGTATGTTTTTTGAGGCCTTGTCATCATACACCATCATGCCACATTTGGTGTTGATAGACTTAATAGTCTCCGAGAAAAATCCAACGTTTAAGTTTTTTACGGACGCCCGGACGCCCGGACGGACGGACGGACGGACGCCCGGACGACAAGGCTCAGTACATAGACTCACTTTTGCTTCGCATGTGAGTCAAAAATCAATGGCCTTACATAGCCTTCAAAGGCTGATAGGCAGTAAAACTCCATCCATCCATCCATCCTGTAAAAAGCACTTTTTCCATGCTGGAACTGTGGGTCAAAGGTAGTTTAAGGTCAAGGTCAAAGTGACTTGTCCTAATCATGGGTTACTTGATCATTTCCCTGTTGGCAGCTGACACCAAACACAGCAAAACACAGGCAGGATGCACACACACACACAGGATGCACACACAGGATGCACACACAGGCAGGATGCACACACACAGGATGCACACACACAGGATGCACACACACAGGATGCACACACAGGCAGGATGCACACAGGCAGGATGCACACACACAGGATGCACACACACAGGGTGCACACACACAGGGTGCACACACACAGGATGCACACACACAGGGTGCACACACACAGGATGCACACACAGGCAGGATGCACACACACAGGATGCACACACACAGGATGCACACACACAGACAGGATGCACACACACAGGATGCACACAGGCAGATATCAGCACCAGCTCCTCTCCCTGGGGTGAATTTGGCTCATGGCTGCATGCAGTAGTTACTCATACTACTGTGCCCCATCACTGCCCTCACAGGTTCCCAGTTTTACTCCTGATGTGCATTGCGCAAGTTTAGCACACCTTGCGACAACAGGATCTGTGCAGTCTCCAACGCTGATAACTGCTAGCTACAAGCAACTGTGGGTAGGCTCTCTAACCATTAGACCAGAGCCCCGAGGAAAGGTAAAATGAATTGGTCGTATGCAGCCACTCGTTATGTCTGGGTCTCAAACTGCTGTAAGCTTCACAGCAGCCGCTGCAGTTCCAGAAATCAACGACACAAGCTACATGAGCACTGATGCCACCTGCAGAGGCAGCACAGACAGCACACCCACACAAGCTACATGAGCACTGATGCCACCTGCAGAGGCAGCACAGACAGCACAACCAGGCATCGCCAGAATGGCCTAATGAAACACGACAGACTGAAAGGAAGACATACCAGCGTCCACTTCCGATCCAACTCGTTTGCTGAGATTAAGCAGCTCACCGCTGGGTGGAGGTGTTTGAAAATTTTCGTTATTGATGATTACACACATCCCTGCAGCAAAAGAAAGCTTAATTAACATTTTTTCCTTTTTTTCCCAATGAAAAGCAAACAACATGCATGAATACTCATTGACACAGGTGTCATACTACAATCATAAGCAGGTAAAAATTATATCATGTGATAAAGTAACACACATGTGGGCACATGTCAGTGTCTCATTCTAAGGGAGATCAATATGTTTCAACTGCAACAATGAAAAATTAGTTGTCACATCATCTTGAGCAGGGAATGAGTGTGTGTGTGTGTGTGTGTGTGTGTGTGTGTGTGTGTGTGTGTGCATGCGCACATGGATGCGTGCATGTGTTTATATGTATGTATGTATATGTGTGTGTGTTTCTGTGTGCATGTGTGTGTGTATGTATATGTGTGTGTGCAAGTGCATGTATATGTGTGTATGTGTGAGTGTGTGTATGTGTGTGTTTGTATGTATGTGTGTGTGTATGTGTGTGTGTGCAAGTGCATGTGTGTGTGCAAGTGTGTGTGTATGTGTGAGAGTGTATGTATGTGTGTGCATGTATGTGTGTGGGTGCATGTGTGTGTGTGCAAGTGTATGTGTGTGTATGTGAGAGAGTGTATGTATGTGTGTGCATGTGTGCGTGTGTGTGTGTGTGCCTGTGTGTGTATGCATGCATGCATTTGTGTACTTTAATTTCAGATGGGATACACATCAGGAATTGGCCTTTCTTCCAGTGACATCCCCCACCCCACTCCCATCCCTGTCTGTCTCTTTCTGTCTGTCTGTCTGTCTGTCTGTGTGTCTGTCTGTCTGTCTGTCTGTCTGTCTGTCTGTCTGTCTGTCTGTCTGTCTGTCTGTCTATGTCTGTCTGTCTGTCTGTCTGTCTCTTTCTGTCTGTCAGTCTCTTTCTGTCTGTGTCTGTCTGCCAGTTTGTGTCTGTCTGTCGGTCTGCCTGTTGTTCTGTCTGTCTGTCTGTCTGTCTGTCTGTCTGTCTGTCTGTCTGTCTCTCTCTCTCTCTCTCTCTCTCTCTCTCTCTCTCTCTCTCTCTCTCTCTCTCTCTCTCTCTCTCTCGCCCTCTCTCTCTCTCTCGCCCTCTCGCCCTCTCTCTCTCTCTCTCTCTCTCTCGCCCTCTCTCTCTCTCTTGCTCGCTCGCTTGCTCTCCCTCTCTCTCCTATTGTTTCCCATCTTGGACATATTCAGATTCAAGATTGCATTGAGTCAGAAAGTACATTCCTGGATGGAACTCCACACGTCTTTCATCAGGAATCCAGACAGCCATTGCCGTTGTTGTTCTGCCATAAGCTTACCTCTAGGATTGCGCTTCATACTGTAGTATTCATCAAGGTCATCCGGGACTGGAACAATGTTGCTTGCGACCTCAGTAGTCTCCCTTGCTGGTAGACAGGAGGAAAAAAAGACAAAATGACAACCATCTGGCAAGATTTTCATGAACAATTTTTTTTCGCGATTTGATGCTGTGGTCAGCCCATGAATAAGAATCTCATCTCATAGTTGTACCTTTCAATAACTTGCATTAAAAAATCTGACACCTAAGTCTTTGAGTGATTTGACTTGTCAGAATCTATATTTCCCTTCCTTAGTACCATATCTAAATATAATGAGGTTCTGCAAAGGTTACAAAGACAAATAATTCAAATCAGAACGTTCAAACACACGTGCAAAAGAAACTAGACAAAAGATACATTTTCAATTGTTTACTGGTGTCTTTTAAAATAAATAGCCTGATTTCATTTTTAAAATTGTGTCCAAGCAGCATATTTTTGAAAAAACAAAGTAAAAAGGGGGTAATTCTTTGAGAATGATTAAGTTATTTTTTGGTGGCAGGTCACATGTACATACTGGTATTGCTAATTTCCTCAGTAGGACACTTCAGAATGCTTGCAGGCTTATTTAGGAACAAACTTCTATTTTGTTTACATCTGAGGCAGAGAGGCTCACTCCTCATGTAAACAAACATATAGATGCTCTTTTAGTTCAGAAGAGTACAAGAGCAAAACAGTGCCTCAAGTGTCAAAACTTCTGTTTCTCTCACTCTGGCTGACTAGCAGTGAATCAGGGGAGTCAAACACTCAATGAGAAAAGAAAAAGATAAAATTATGGAAGTAAACATTGCTTACCTTCTGCTGACTGGGAAGCGTTGACCTCACTCACTCTTTCCGTCGGTGCTGAAACTCGTGCCTCCCCTGAAGAAAAAAAATCAAATCCAGAATTTTCTCCCTCTCCTCCTTCGTCCCCTCTCTCTCTCCCCCATCTTTCTTCATCCATTACACAGCAATGAGTCAATAAACATATGTTGCCTTTTTATGGTAACTCTTTCCTAAACAAGCCAGTAGGACATTGTCACAGAGTGCTGATGAAATGTACATCAACAGTAATTGTAAAACCCACAGAGACCCAGCTGATGAAGAGCCAAATGTGAAAAGTATACACTACATGTGATATTAAGCAGGGTTCAGTTCAGTTCAGTCTCTTAACCCTGAGATGGGTTGTTGAGGCACCACTGATGACTTTCGGACAATCTTCCTCCATCAATCTCTATCCTCTGTGGCTCGCTGTGAGTCAGCAAAGTTCAAGCCTGTCCACTCTTTGATGTTGTCTTCCCACCTCTTTCTCTGCCTGCCTCTCCTTCTCCCACCTGGTATGGTACCTTGCAGGATGGTCTTGGCCAGCCCACTGCCTCTTGATACGTGACGGTACCACTTCAGCTTTCTGCTTTTCACGATTGAGAGCAGGTCTTCGTACTGTCCAATTGCTCTCCTGATCCTGTTGCTGACTTCCTCATTCGTGACATGGTCTTTATATGAGATGTTCAGAATCTTGCGGTAGCATCTCATTTCCAGGGCTTGTATCCGTCTCTGTAGTTCAGATGTGAGTGTCCAGGACTCGCATGCATACAAGAATACGGAGATGGCCAGTGTGCGCATCAGCCTGATCTTCGACGCAAGAGTGATATTTCTGTCACGCCATACTGGCTTCAACTTTGCCAATGCTGCTGTTGTTTGTGCTATCCTGGACAGTATCTGGACAGCAGGGATGATGTGATAAAACACTGGGTACTTACGCAGGCTCATGGGCTGGTTTTCCTCCTTGCCTGGGTCCTGTACTGATGAATCTATGGCAAAGATGAACGAAAAAACACACTTTAGAATGACCTTCACATCATAACTCATTTCTGTATTAATAGCAGGATGGCTGAAAATGATCAATGAGAACAATGAAAGCAACACCAATACACTCGGGGCCATAAATTGGGTGTAGAGATGATACAAAGTAGGGAATAAAGATTCAAACCAAGCACAGGAAGCAACACTGACTGATGGGTGGATGGATGGATGGATGGATGGATGGATGGATGGATGGATGGATGGATGGATGGATGGATGGATGGATGGGTGGGTGAGAGGGTGGGTGGGTGGGTGGGTGGGTGGGTGGATGGATGGATGGATGGATGGATGGAGTTTTACTCATTGAAGGCCATTTTAAGCCATTCAGCATAAACATCACTACAACAGTTAAGAGAAAGCACAGATAAAATCAGGGTGCCTCTAATTATTCACCTCTTATGAATCTTGTAGTGAGGCACAGTGGGTCTATTCTCTTCCCCCAACCCACAGGGGGACTGACGGACAGAAAACTGGGGCACCCTTGAGTGGTAGACAGACATACAGACATGCAGAAGAAAAGGTACAGAAATACTGAATGTCACAGGGTGAAAACAGGAAAAAGAACATGCCCAGATACAAGCATGCATAGAAATGAGTTTCCTGTCTGTCTGTCTGTCTGTCTGTCTGTCTGTCTGTCTGTCAGACTCTCTCTCTCTCTCTCTCTCTCTCTCTCTCTCTCTCTCTCTCTCTCTCTCTCTCTCTCTCTCTCTCTCTCTCTCTCTCTCTCTCTCTCTCTCTCTCTCACACACACACACACACACACACACACACACACATGCACACAGAGCCAAAAGCACAGCAACAACAACATCCTCAAAAACCCCTCACCTGGGTTGCTTCTGAGGCTGGTCAAAGGTTGCATGGAAGGTTCGTTTGGATGGAGGGACTTGAGTGAAGATTTCCACTCCCCAGCCAAGGCCTCTCCTGGAAGTTCACTGGTCTGTCCAAGTCCACCTGACATAATATTTCCTCCCTTTGCCTCATGATGGGACGGGTTCACCACTGGAGGAACTGAGTTGCCTCTCCTTGTAGGGTTACTTCCCTTGGAGGGGCCATGTGTGGTTCCAAAGGAGGGAGACTCATATCTGTAGGATGGAGGCTGGCTGACGGAATATGATGGTGGGTCACTTGAAGGACCTTGCAACATGGCAGTTTCTGAATAGGACAGAACATAAAACAGATTTTTAAAATCTGACTGCTTAGTCTCTTCTTCCTCTTCTTTTCCCTCTTCCTCCTCAACACTAGCATCCATCATCATCATCATCATCATCATCATCATCATCATCATCATCATCATCATCACCATCATCACCATCACCATCACCACCACCACCACCGCCATTAGGTGCAGCAGCAACGGCCATGCTTGGTTCCAAGATTATGTCCTTGGTAAAAGAAAGTCCATTCTGTTTTTCCCTCCCTCCCCCCTTCTCTCTCTCTCTCTCTCTCTCTCTCTCTCTCTCTCTCTCTCTCTCTCTCTCTCTCTCTCTCTCTCTCTCTCTCTCTCTCTCTCTCTCTCACACACACACACACACACATATCAACAGAATTTTATTCACCAAAGTTGTACAATATCTATACATGGTGGATAAATACATACACTCGAAATATAGAGCCGTCAAGTATACATACACACACACATACATACACACGCACACACACACATACACACACACACACACAAACACATACATTCTTCAGAGCATTTTGCATACTGACCTTGGAAATAGGCATCGACCATCTCCCTGAGGTCCATTCGGCCCAGCACATCAAAGGCGTTCGAAATCACATCCAAGTTGTCTGGGCCCACCAGTCCCTGTTTCTCCAGGTGGACAAACAAGTCAGTCCCTGTCATGATGGCATCGGCTTTTGCCTTCTTCACATTAAGCTGGTACAAGAGTCTCTTCACATCTTCATAGTTTAGTTCTGAAGCCAGCCTGAACTGGAGTATTCTGCAACACGAAGTCAATGCAAATGCAGTCAAACAATGATGAAAGGCGCATTGTGGAATAAAACATGACAAATATTCATGGCCAAAAACTTTTTCCTATCTGAGCTTTTTCTGCAACACTCTGGCCTCTCCATACCTTCAAGCAGGCAATGAGACCCATGTAAACAGACCACATGCATGTCCGTGAGTCAGGAAGCCGAGAAACAGCCAGAAATTGAGGCTAGGGGTCAATAAGGTTGATTTATAGATTTTGGCAAAAATGTGTTGTTCAGTATGTCTGTCATCTATATTACTTGGTTCTTCTTTTATAATTTTTTTTTTTTGCTTGTTGAAAAATAGCTGTCATTTAAATACCCCCTGGGGGTTCCAGCTGATTGGGGGGGGGAGGGGGGGGGGGAAGGGGGGGGGGAAGGGGGGGGGGGGGAAGACGTGGCTCCAGCCGTATGTGGATCTCTAATCACAAACAAAACTGTTGATGAGCTGAAAACAATGTCGCATGAGCTAATCTTGAAAGTGTCTTACTTGATATTTCCTATGAACTACTTCATACTATGAAGCATCATAGGTAAGCTGACGATAGCTGAAAAAACTATGTCCTCGAGCTTTGTGATCTGCCAAGCATCGAACACCTGCTGATCCAGCCCCACCTTCTCTGGGCAGGCCACCTTGCCCGCAAGGATGATGGCAGAATCCCAAAGAAATTGTCCTACGGCCAGCTGAAAGTAGGTCATTGGACAACTGGATGCCCATAAACTACAGACGCTTCAGAGACTGCCTGAAGGAGCATCTCAAGTGTCACGACCCTCGAGGAAAGAAGAGCAGCCACCAGTCAAGAGAAGAGAGAGCTGCGGAGGCAGGGCACCTCTGCTGCGGAGGATTTCCAGTGCAGCATATATGAAAACTGCTGTGCCTCCAGAATCGGCCTCCATTACCACAAGAGGTCACATTTCAGATGACCTGCCTGCCTCCTCATTCATCGGCCTTGACAGGAGGATCCAGATAACCTGCCTGCCTACTCACCCATCGGCCTTGACAGGAGGATCCAGATAACCTGCCTGCCTACTCACCCATCGGCCTTGACAGGAGGATCCAGATAACCTGCCTGCCTCCTCACCCATCGGCCTTGACAGGAGGATCCAGATAACCTGCCTGCCTACTCACCCATCGGCCTTGACAGGAGGATCCAGATAACCTGCCTGCCTACTCCTCCATCGGCCTTGACAGGAGGATCCAGATAACCTGCCTGCCTACTCACCCATCGGCCTTGACAGGAGGATCCAGATAACCTGCCTGCCTCCTCACCCATCGGCCTTGACAGGAGGATCCAGATAACCTGCCTGCCTCCTCACCCATCGGCCTTGACAGGAGGATCCAGATAACCTGCCTGCCTACTCACCCATCGGACTTGACAGGAGGATCCAGATAACCTGCCTGCCTACTCCTCCATCGGCCTTGACAGGAGGATCCAGATAACCTGCCTGCCTACTCACCCATCGGCCTTGACAGGAGGATCCAGATAACCTGCCTGCCTACTCACCCATCGGACTTGACAGGAGGATCCAGATGACCTGCCTGCCTACTCATCCATCGGACTTGACAGGAGGATCCAGATTCAGAAATGTATAGACTTAACTCATGGAAGTCGCACGACTAGACAGTTTGTGATGGATGTGGTCAGCATTTTCATTGCATTAGGATGAAAAAAAGAGAGAGAAAGTTGTTACGAGGAACCTGACCGACTTTATTTTTTCTGCTGACCCTAAACTTTTTTTTCAATCATGCAAAAAAAAAAGATTTTAAAAAAGATAAAGAAATTGATGGTAATCAATGAATTGTGTGCTGTCTCATCTTCCCTACCCAATGAGCACTCAGGGATTCTACTATTTAAATAAAAAATAAGTTTTTTCAGCAAAAGAGAAATTGTGATTTATGTTCAACCTGCCCTCTTCTTTTAAAACAAGTTTAGGAAAAAAACACAAAATCCCAAAATTTGTGATTCCAGTAACATGGCAAAAAAGAGAAAAAAGGTTGGTAATGGGCCTCACAAAATATTTTTTAAGGAGGCCAGATTGGTGTGTGTGTGTGTGTGTGTGTGTGTGTGTGTGTGTGGTGTGTGTAGAAATTCATGTATACATTTCTATTTCACTGAAAACACTTCTTTACTTATTAAATAGTGCTCATGGGGATGTTGGGACAGCACCCAGTCTGTTGATTACTTTTGATTTCTTTTTTCTTTTTTATTCCCCCCATGAAAAAACGTTTAGGGTAGGCAGGGAAAAGGAGGGTTGGTCAGGTTACCGCAACCTTTTTTTGTGTGGGTGCCTTATCAAGCTGTGCACTTGGGTGTGTCAGAAAGTCTACATTGCATATCAAACAGATGACCAAACAAACAATATATGCAAATGAATGAATAAAATGCCCCATAAAGAGAGTCATGAAAACACTATTTGTGTTTGCAGCCCCCTACATTTTTAACAGTATGGTAATATCCCACACACATACACACAAACATACACACACAAACACAAACATACACACACACACACACACAAACATACACACACATACACACACACACACACACAAACATACACACACAAACTTACAAACACACACACACACAAACATACACACAAACACACACACACACACACACACTCACATACAAACTCACACACACACACATACACACACACACACACACACACACACACACACACAAACTTACACACACAAACATACACACACAAACATACACGCACACACACACACACATACACACAAACACACAACACACACACACACACAAAACACACACACAACACACACACACACACACACACACACACACACACGCACACACACAACCCTAAGTGAGAACCTTAACAAAATCCAGTCCCACGAAAACCATGCCCTCTGCTCTAAAATAAGAATTTCTAATATGAAAAGAGGAGGAAACGAACAAGAGCAATGACTATGAAAACAACAACCAATACAAAAATGGACAAATAACACTTTGAGAATTGAAGAGCTCCATTTGGTAAGATCACAAAATGTGGCTTGTTTCATTACACTTATAGAGAATAAAATGGTAAAGGTGTGGTTTCATACAGCAACTCGTCACCCATGTCTGGGTCTCCGCTTTACATTTTACCCCCTGATCACAGGGCCACATAATCAGTGCTTCACTAGCACCTGACTGCACACAAAATAACAGAAAGGACACACACACTCAGACACCAGCACCAACTCCACTCCCTGGGGAACAATCCAGCCCGATGCAGGCTCCTGGCCGCACACAAGGGTTAACTGCAAGTGCTACATCAAGCATGGCCGCACACAAGGGTTAACTGCAAGTGCTACATCAAGCATGGCCGCACACAAGGGTTAACTGCAAGTGCTACATCAAGCATGGCCGCACACAAGGGTTAACTGCAAGTGCTACATGGAAGCATGGCCGCACACAAGGGTTAACTGCAAGTGCTACATCAAGCATGGCCGCACACAAGGGTTAACTGCAAGTGCTACATCAAGCATGGCCGCACACAAGGGTTAACTGCAAGTGCTACATCAAGCATGGCCGCACACAAGGATTAACTGCAAGTGCTACATCAAGCATGGCCGCACACAAGGGTTAACTGCAAGTACTACATCAAGCATGGCCGCACACAAGAGTTAACTGCAAGTGCTACATCAAGCATGGCCGCACACAAGGGTTAACTGCAAGTACTACATCAAGCATGGCCGCACACAAGGGTTAACTGCAAGTGCTACATCAAGCATGGCCGCACACAAGGGTTAACTGCAAGTGCTACATCAAGCATGGCCGCACACAAGGGTTAACTGCAAGTGCTACATCAAGCATGGCCGCACACAAGGGTTAACTGCAAGTGCTACATCAAGCATGGCCGCACACAAGGGTTAACTGCAAGTGCTACATCAAGCATGGCCGCACACAAGGGTTAACTGCAAGTGCTACATCAAGCATGGCCGCACACAAGGGTTAACTGCAAGTGCTACATCAAGCATGGCCGCACACAAGGGTTAACTGCAAGTGCTACATCAAGCATGGCCGCACACAAGGGTTAACTGCAAGTGCTACATCAAGCATGGCCGCACACAAGGGTTAACTGCAAGTGCTACATCAAGCATGGCCGCACACAAGGGTTAACTGCAAGTGCTACATCAAGCATGGCCGCACACAAGGGTTAACTGCAAGTGCTACATCAAGCATGGCCGCACACAAGGGTTAACTGCAAGTGCTACATCAAGCATGGCCGCACACAAGGGTTAACTGCAAGTGCTACATCAAGCATGGCCGCACACAAGGGTTAACTGCAAGTGCTACATCAAGCATGGCCGCACACAAGGGTTAACTGCAAGTGCTACATCAAGCATGGCCGCACACAAGGGTTAACTGCAAGTGCTACATCAAGCATGGCCGCACACAAGGGTTAACTGCAAGTGCTACATCAAGCATGGCCGCACACAAGGGTTAACTGCAAGTGCTACATCAAGCATGGCCGCACACAAGGGTTAACTGCAAGTGCTACATCAAGCATGGCCGCACACAAGGGTTAACTGCAAGTGCTACATCAAGCATGGCCGCACACAAGGGTTAACTGCAAGTGCTACATCAAGCATGGCCGCACACAAGGGTTAACTGCAAGTGCTACATCAAGCATGGCCGCACACAAGGGTTAACTGCAAGTGCTACATCAAGCATGGCCGCACACAAGGGTTAACTGCAAGTGCTACATCAAGCATGGCCGCACACAAGGGTTAACTGCAAGTGCTACATCAAGCATGGCCGCACACAAGGGTTAACTGCAAGTGCTACATCAAGCATGGCCGCACACTGCAAGTGCTACATCAAGCATGGCCGCACACAAGGGTTAACTGCAAGTGCTACATCAAGCATGGCCGCACACAAGGGTTAACTGCAAGTGCTACATCAAGCATGGCCGCACACAAGGGTGAACTGCAAGTGCTACATTAAGCATGGGATCAGCATTCTATCTATATGCACACTTAGTCACTCAACAAAATACATACCTGCCATGCCATGCAATAAGATATCTACACTGAAAAATAACTATGATTGTTGGTGGTTTGAGTAGAGTTACTCCATGTTATCATGGAGTAACTCTACTCAAACCACCAACCCCCTCTCTCTCCCCCCTCTCTCCCATCCCCCCCCCCCCCCCCCCTCCTTTCCATCTATCTTTCACACTTACCTGAAGCGTGAGAGTCTTGAGCTGCCGAACACCTCTATTTGTTGCTGGACACATCGGGGATCTTCGTCTAGCAAATACAAGTAGCCACCCAGGCCCACTCTCCAGAGACATTCCACCAGCAGACTTCGATTCTCATCTGACAGGTGTCCCATCTTCTCTAAGTGTGAAAACAGGTCCCGCGCACTGTCTACGCGTTCCAGTGATCCACCTGGCACATAGTCCCTCAGCAAAAACTGGAACAGAGATGGACCGGTGAAGACATGTTCCAGTTTCAGTGTGCAGAAGTCATTGGGATGAGACTTTGAGTGAATGGGCACTGTTGGATGAATCAAACTTTATCATCAGCGATGTGCATGTGTGTGTGCGTGCGTGTGTTTGTGTGTGTGTGTGTGCATGTGTGTGTATTCATGAATGCATGTGGTTGCATGCATTTGTATAATTTATGTGTATTTGCGTTAGCGATTGTGTGTGTGTGTGTGTGTGGGTATGTGTGTATGTATATGTGCCTGTGTGTGCATATTTGCTTTAGAGATGGTGTGTGTGTGTGTATATGTATATTAATATGTGCATATTTTAATGCGAGTTTGTGTCTGTGTGTTTGCATTCATGAGTGTGTGCTTGCATGCATGTGTGCATGTGTCAGTGTATGAGTATTTGCCACTGTGATGTGTGTCTATATGTACATATGTCCTTGTATGTGAGTGTGTGTTAGTGTGTGTGCATGCATGTGTATGTATTCAGAGAAAATGGAGTTAATATAAATGCAAAGAAGGGATAGGAGTGAAATGGATTTACTTTACACACCTTCAGATCCGTCAGTATATCACTGTCTATGTGTGAATCCAACTCCAACAGACGGTTTCGGAAATATTCTGGATTGTCTGAGACACTGTCTAGATAGTAGTCCTCCGCCATGATGATGACTGTGGTAGCTGTCTTCACTCAGTCCTGAAGACACAAAATAAATAATACATCAGACTTATAAATCGACAGTAATGATACTTGTGGGGTAAAGCTGTTTATCACAGGTGTGTAGCAACTGAACTATTGCAACATAATTATTTCAATGACATGCTGAAAGTGAAAGTTGTACTACAATAAACACAAAAACACTTTCATCCTGTCAATTTCTAACAATCCATTCCAACAGCTTGGCTAAATAATACACAAAACGCGCCCATCTCTATTTTTTTAAATAACTGAGCATGAAAGACTAACATTTGAAAAAAGTGCTGAGTCATTGCTTATCTCGAATTAAGAATCGGTAAAACTTCCCTGGAAAACGCTCAGCTTGTAACCATTGTTGCAGACGAAGAGTTGTCTCCCTTATATCAGAGACGCCTTATCGAAAACCTCGCATACGCCCTCGCTAAAACCAGCAAAGTGTTGTTACTTAGGCCCTAAGAGTAAATCATGTGTGCAATTCTCTTATCAAATATTTTCTTATAATTCAATAACATATGGAGCGTTAATCATTATGTTTTTTGATCGAGAGCTTCTTTCTTCCAGGAACTGAAAAGCCAATTTCGAGTAACCTCGAATAAGGAGGATGTTTATTTATTCTCTTCGCTAAAAGTATAAAAAAGGATTATTAGTCAGAACAACAAAACAATGTCAGTGTCATTACTATAATATAAACAACTACAAAACAAAACAATAACAGAACGAAGTAACACATTCAACATTGGCGTGACATCCGATGATCCTGGGTTAGAAAACACAAAAACTGTCAACACGTTAATTCTGAGGTCTCTGTATTAATATTATCGAACTATCGAAACGTAAAGTCCTGTCTGTTTACAAGGTAGAACAGGTAATAATGGAACATTATGATTAGAAAGCAAGACTGCATTTACCTGCTATACGAGTGGAATGTCAAATCGTTCACACTCAAGTCTCAACTCATGATCAGCCTACGAAGCACTCGGCTGCTCTTTCTTCGCGGCAAGGACAATCTCTGGAACACACTCTGATCCCAGACCAGTACATACGTGATGTCAGTACTCCTGTGAAATCCACATACGTTTTCGACAAAACCCCGAAGTGATAGACGTGAGAGGATACTCCAAGGAAACTCCGTTGGGGAAATCCCCGAACGCCATTCAGAGCTGCTGAAACGTCACCTATCACGTGACCTCGGTGTAGCCTAATTTAGAGATTTATCATTTCCGTATCCTTTTCATCTTGCTCGTGAAAAACCCGTTTGCCATCAGGGAAATCCCCCCCCCCCCCCCCCCCCCCCCCCCCCTGTCCTCCCATCTGTGTGTGTGTGTGTGTGTGTGTGTATGTATCAATATCAATATGTGTGTTTGTGTGCGCGCGCATGTATACGTACGTGTGTCTACAACAACAAACACAAAGAGGTTGATTTCATCCCGCACCGACGCAACACATTCTTTGATCTGATTGTAAATCTAACGAAATCTGTCGACTTGCGATATGTGCGAGCACGCATGAATACGTACGATACTACCATCCGACATCGATCTCCAGTCTTGTTGTCCTCGATCTTCCCCGTACCGCTGCTCGATCCATAATTTTCATGCTTAAATTTAAATATTACCACAGATTGATATACGTCCTTTGGTAATATTCTGCGGTAGATTTTATTGACAAATAATTGATGTTCTACAAACCGTGTGATGTACAGACGAAACTTCTCACGTATATAACACACATACATAACAGTTAACACAGCTGACCTCATCGCACTCTAGCTTGACGCATACTTCGATCGAAGTGCCGCCCACATCGAAATAAAGTGCGTTTCGGATTTGCACGCACACTACGGTGTGATAGATAGAGTGCACATGTATATCACCAAGTGTATTTGTGCATCTACTGTGTTCATCCTCTATTGAAATATCCATGCTTCTGTCTCTTCCCACCCCCCTATCCTGTGTGTTAGACGTCTCCAACCCCCCCACCCCCACCCTCCTCCCCAAGCTGGCCAGCTGACCGCTCTGTGACCCCTCCTCTGCTGTGGTCTGATTGTTGGTGCAGCTGACCTGTCAGTCACTCCTTACGTTAACGTGACCCCTGGCTAGTGAGCCGTTCTCCCACTCTGGCATCTGAATTGTGACATTTTGACTACAAATCTGATGTTTTCTCTCACGTAAGTTCTGTAAGACAGGTACTTGCAACTGCATATGATTAATTCAACAGACTGTGTTACGCTGAATGAGGCAACATTTGTAAGAAGTCATTTCAAAATAAGTTAAATTAAGTAATCTGTTGCGAAGGAATGTGAAATGCCTGTGGATGTGAATGTAATGTAAAGTACCTGCAAAAGGTTCGGGGGGGGGGGGGGGGGGCTTTCCCTCCTTTGTCTGTAAGAGGAGGGTCAGAATGAGTCAGCAGAATGCTGGGTGGGGGGCGGGGACTGGAAACTCCCCATCCCCCTACACAGTAAGCATCTGACCACGGATTGGTCCTCCATGGCCAGGGAGGGCGGGAGTCCCCTGGAGTATGTGGACGTGGCAGGGCAGAGGTCACTGGGAATACTCTCGAACCCAAGCACGGCATCCAGAGACTAGAGACTAAAGACTGGAGGAGAGACTGGTGAGTGGAAGCGAGTGCTTGGAAGGCTGTCGGAGCCATATTGAGGTGCAGCCTGAGCAGCACGAGTGACCACTGTGGGTGCACGAGTGACCACTGTGGGTGCACGAGTGACCGCTGTGGGTGCACGAGTGACCACTGTGGGTGCACGAGGGACCGCTGTGGGTGCACGAGTGACCACTGTGGGTGCACGAGTGACCGCTGTGAGTGCACGAGTGACCGCTGTGGGTGCACAAGTGACCGCTGTGGGTGCACGAGTGACCGCTGTGGGTGCACGAGTGACCACTGTGGGTGCACGAGTGACCGCTGTGGGTGCACGAGTGACCACTGTGGGTGCCGAGTGATTGCTGGAAGTGCTGATCAGTCCGGGAATAAACATCCTGTAAGAAAACGCACGCCTGTCCTGCTTCTACTTTTCTGGCTCAAGCTGGGACGGACCGCAAGAAGCAGACCACATGCACGCAACAAATCTCTCTTTTCTGCCAAATGGAAGGACAGCCCAGGAACCAGGGTTAGGAACTGGGAAATAATCTACACCCTGGCTCCTGTGACGTCTGTGCATTCCTTTCTTAAGGGGGAACGGCACACAAGACAAGAGAGACCACTGCCACCACGGTCTAGAGAGACGATTTCCACTATGGTCTAGAGAGACCACTGCCACCCCAGTCTAGAGAGACCACTGCCACCACGGTCTTGGGTTGGTCCAGGCCATTATCATCAGGCCTCGGACCAGCCAGGAGCTCCTGTACCCATGGGAGAAAAATAAAGTTGTGGAAAGCAGCTACGATTTTGTCTCATACCTGCACCCTGCTACAATCATGCCTCATTCCACTCCGCCACACTACTTACAGTAAGTGTTAATCTTGTAGGTTACTCGACGTGTTTCTGCTGTCTAAATGTGTGTGCCGTTTCTGTGTGTGCTGTCTGTGTGTGCACGCGCACGTCTGTGTCTCCATCTGCAGTACGTGTTTTCTGTCCATATAAGCATGTTTTAAAAGTTTTTAATGGACTACAGCCATTAAGAACAAAACAAGGCAAAACAATTCAAAGTTCGAACAGTGTAGCGATCTGATTATCAGTGTTGCTGTACCATATCCTGCATGGATTTTGCCAGTGCCGAACGTGCACAGCGCTAGGAATTTTTACAAGAACTTTTTTAAGAGTTTGAACTTCAAACAGACAAACTTGTTTCAACAATTGCATTTCAGAAGAAAAGAAAGAAAAAAGAAATACATATACAGTGAAGAGAATATAAATTGACGTTAATAATAATGGTGTGGTTGTGAACAACGGGCGTACCAGCAAAAACAATATGTACTATATGTCGGCTTCTTGCTTAATTATTAGTGATATCAACTCCTTTTGAGAACGGAAATTCTAGCCTTAATTTACGTGTTGACGAGGAGAACTAAATTGTGTCGAATGACGATGATTTATAAAATGTCATAGTACCTCAGCCTTTGTAGACTCCACAAAAATAACTGGAACAGGTTATATAATTTTAAGCGTGTGATAAGGTGCACCTATCACTGAGTGTATTGTACATCTACTGTGTTCATGTCATAAGGTGCACCTACCACCAAGTGTATTGTACATCTGCTGTGCTCATCCTCTATTCAGTTATCTCTGCTTCTGTCACTCCCACCCCCCACCCCCTATCCTGTGTGTCAGACCTTTCTCCAACCCCCCTTCCCCATCCTTTCTGTAAGGCAAGCTGACCAGCTGACTGCTCTGTGACCCCTCCTCTGCTGTGGTCTGATTGTGGTTGCAGCTGCCCTGTCAGTTACTCCTTACATTAGCTTGACCCATGGCTAGTGAGCCGTTCTCCCACTCTGGCATCTGAATTGTGACATTTTGACTATAAATCTGATGTTTCCTCTCAAGTAAGACAACCACTTGCAACATCATATGATTCATTCAATAGACTGTGTTATGCGGAAGGAGGCAACATTTGTAAGAAGTAATTTCAAAGCGAGTTCAATTAAGTAATCTCTGTTTTCTTCCAAATAGCAGCACAACCCGGGAGCCATGGTTAGGATCTGTGGAACAATCCACCCCCTGGCTCCTGTGAGGTCCATGCATCCACTTGATAAGGGGGAGACGGCACACAGCCAGAGAGACCATTTCACCACCCGGGTCCAGAAGATCATTTACTAAGAGCTTGTACCAATGGCCAATAAAGAGTGGAAAGTAACTCCACTTCGCCCCTGCGTCTTACTTGACTCCAACCTTACCACTGACCACCACATTTGGCGCTGCGAGCAGGGTTGAAGTGTTTATAGTCAGATTTAAAGTTAGATTTATAGTCAAAATGTCACAATTCAGATGCTGGAGTGGGAGAACGGCTCACTAGCCAGGGGTCACACTAATGTAAGGAGTAACTGACATCGAAATGGATGGTTCTGCGCATGCGCATGAGCCTATAGTCCATTTAAACATTGCTCTGTCAGTGGAGACGCTACTGACTTCGCACGCCCGGGGAGTTATGCCAAAGATCCGGCCGCGTTAAAGCACGCAAAAAATTAATTAGATTAAAAACTAATCAAAAATAGTCATATTAGACTGTTTTAACGTATACTTTCTGCACAAAACCCACAGAAGATAAGTAAACAAACCTCACCGTATGTACCTAGATGGCTAGCAGACGAATAATCTTTGTCTCCACTGACAGAGCAATGTTGAAACGGACTATAGGCTCACATTTCGATGAACCAAATATTTCGATTTCACAACGCCTGCTACAAAAAACAAAGCCAAACCACCCCCATTATTGCAGCAAATCATTTTATTACACGTTACACCGTAAATGTATTCACAAACATGATCGGAACGCATCAGAAACGCGTCAACAAACAAGCACTTTTACATGTCTCTAAGCGTTGTGATTACTTCCCCATAGTTCTAGCCGCTTGGGGCGCTGCGTTTCCGAGCGTCTTGTAACTTTATATAGCAAAAGATCGGCATGAGCTATCTTTGTGTAACCTATAATCTTTGGGGGGGTTGGAGAGAGGTCTGACACACAGGATAGGGGGGTGGGAGAGACAGAAGCAGGGATAACTGAATAGAGGATGAGCACAGCAGATGTACAATACACTTGGTGATAGGTGCACCTTATGACATGGACACAGTAGATGTACAATACACTTGGTGATAGGTGCACCTTATCACACTAGTTATTCGCCTCTTACGAATCGCGTAGGGAGATGCCGGGGTACATCAGCTAGGCAATTCTATAATTTTAAGTATTCATGTTTTGCTGGAGCCAGTATTTGCCCTCAATATGGTCTAGCAGTGTCTACAAGTGCAAGTTGAACATTAGACTGTGAAAGTGCATAAGATACACATTTGCTAGTAATTAAGTACTCACCTCAAGTTCTCATAAATTTTAGCTGCAGCACTTGTTTCCCTTTACCATGTTATAGTTCCAAACATGGAAAACTCAATAAAGCTACTAGCAGTTTTTATTTTGTTCACATGGGATGCACCTGCTATTATTTTTGCTTATGACTCCCAAAATGTGGAAAATTCCAGGCAAAGGGTCACAATAACCCTCAGAATGCAGTGATGCTGTTAAAATACAGCAGTTTGGGGGTTGGAGGGGGGGGGGGGGGGGGGGGGGAGATGATTTGTGAACAAGCAAACCAAAATTGGCATTAAATCAAACAGAATATTTGTTGGTTGGTTGGTTCCCTCAAAGCAACAGTTGCATTTAACATTTTATTCTGTCTCCTACAACTTGCAGAACACTGAGGGAAGAAAGCATGCACATGTTGTATTGAATGTAGATACACTCCACAGCTTGACATTCAATGGCCAAACTGTAGAATGTGCACATTCCACAATTCAACCATGAAATGCATTCATTCTACAGCTGAAATTGTTGAATGTATACATCTCATGGCCCAACATAAAGTGTAGATTAAAACCACATTACATAAAGTAAAAAACAAATTATACACGATTCTCTGAAAACTTGCCAGCTGAAAAGTACCAGCAGCAGCTTTTGGAGTCCAGAGCACTTGTAGCAGAGCCAACAAGAAATTTGGCGATAAAACAAAATGCTTCTCAGCCGACATGGGTGTGCTGCTTTCTTGCTTTCCTTCAGTTGATACTCGCCAACTGTCCTAAAACTGTTGTGATCGTGGGACTTCCATGATGAAACTTTTGGACTGGCCTAGATGCCACCCAATAGTTGGTGAAAACACCAATTGACATTTGTTCAAATTAATCCCATTGAATAAAACTCACATTTTCACACCTTTGAGTTTCATTCAAGGGGAGGAAACATCTAATAACATCAATGGGTCACTTAATTTGCTTATTTCCCTCTACATTTCATAATCTAGGCCAAGGAATCTATACATTCCAGTTTACCCGTGGAATGTTTATATTTCATGACAGTGCTGTGAAATCTACACATTCCATGGCTAGCCCATTGAATGTATACATTCCAGTTATCTACATTCAGTACAACATACACAAAAATTATCTCAAAGGAACACATTTGATGTTTACTGCACCTGATCTAGTCAATAAGACATAAGAGTAGCACAACCTCACTCTCTCATCTGAAACCATCTTAGCCCAGTGGCAAGACAATGTCAAGACATCTGGGGATGGGTGGATGGATGGATAGTGTTTTACGGCCTATCAGCATTTGTAGGCTATATAAGGCCATTAAGCACGAAAATCACTAGAACAGTTTAGAGTAAACGCAAATCAACTAGTTATTCGCCTCTTACGAAGCGTGTAGGGAGACGCGGTGGGTCAATTCTTACCCCAAACCCACAGGGGGACAGGATGTCTGGGGATGGAGTCAGTTGCATTGGATGACCACGACGTCCTGCTTGTCTCATCATTGCTCACTATGCTCCGCAGCGCGTTGCTGGAGCCTGCCTACCTGCCAGTTGAGCCAACATGCCTTCCTCCACATAGTCTGCCGGGTCCAGTCTTCACATGCTGAGGGAGGCACGCCCTATCAGCTACCCTCACCTGGTTTAGAGGGCCAGTCTATTCTGTTGCCCGGGGTGTGGCCGCTGTTGCATGCTAACAGCTACTTGGAGCCACAAGTGAGAGCTGGGTAGTGGTGGGGGAACCAATGCGGACAGACTGTTCCCAAAGGTAACCTTCCCTCCAGCTCCCTCAATACTGACATTAACATCCTTCAAACACACACAAACACATTTATTTCATGCAGTAGTCAAGATACGTCAAAATGCATTTATTTGCTAAAAACATGAAAAGAAGTACAACCACGCCACATACATTTTTGCCCCCTCCTTTTAATGGTGGAGTACTACAAAACGCTTCCAAAATTGTGTACAGATTTTGCACTTACTTTCAGATAAAAGTCAATACATTGGTATCAAATACATCTTGGGTGGGTGGGTGGGGGTGGGGTATATTTTCCCCCCTTTCTTTTCATGGTGGAGCACTACAAAACGCTTCCAAAATTGTGTACATATTTTGCTCTTACTTTCAGATACATTGGTTTCAAAAACATCTTGAGAAGGTTGGGGGGAGGAAGGGGAGGAGAGACAAGAGGAAGGGAAGAAGGAAGAGGAGGTGGAGAGAGAACTGAGGGTGGTGGAGGGTGGAGAAAGGCGAGGAGGAAATCAGACCCCAGCCTATAACATCTCATCACAAGGAATGAGATGCCAGACAGGAGGGCATGTACTGACTGTCTGGAAGCAATATCACAAGATCAATGAATATGCTATAAATGTTCAACATGGACCGATGGAAATTTTGATGTAATTTTTTCTCCTAGCATTTATAAATAACTTGTACTCTTTATTTCCACAAGCATCACCCTTTTTCTCTTCTTTCATAATAGTGATCGTTGTGTATGCATGTATGTGTGTGTGAAACAAAAGGAGGGGGATGGAGTGGGGGAGAGGGAGATGGTGGGAGGGGAGGGGGGAGGGGGGGAAGAGGGAGATGGTGGAAGTGGTGGCTTGGGGGAGAGGGAGATGGTGGGAGGTTGGGGAGAGGGAGATGGTGGAAAGGGATGGGGTGGGGGAGAGGGAGATGGTGGGAGGGGATGGGGGGGGGGAGGGAGATGGTGGGAGGGGATGGGGTGGGGGGGACGGAGATGGTGAGAGGGGATGGGGTGGGGGAGAGGGAGATGGTGGGAGGGGATGGGGTGGGGGAGAGGGAGATGGTGGGAAGGGATGGGGTGGGGGAGATGAAGATGGTGGGAGGGGGTGGGGTGGGGGAGAGGGAGATGGTGGGGTAGGGAATGGGGTGGGGAAGAGGGAGATGGTGGGAGGGAATAGGGTGGGGAAGAAGGAGATGGTGGGAGGGGACGGGGTAGGGGAGAAAGAGATGGTGGGAGGGGATGGAGTGGGGGAGAGGGAGATGGTGGGAGGGGATGGGGGGGGGGGGGGGGAGATGGAGATGGTGGGGGGGGGGGAGAGGGGATGGTGAGGGGTGGGGGGAGAAGAGATGGTGGGAGGGGATGGGGTGGGGGAGAGGGAGATGGTGGGAGGGGGTGGGGTGGGGTGAGAGGGAGATGGTGGGAGGGGATGGGGGGGGGGGGGAGGGGAAGAGGGAGATGGTGGGAGGGGATGGGGTGGGGAAGAGGGAGATGGTGGGAGGGGATGGGGTGGGGGAGAGGGAGATGGTGGGAGGGGATGGGGTGGGGGAGAGGGAGATTAAACTAGCAGTGCTTTGCAACCACAGATTGTGATGTTTGATTTTTTAAACTCTCTTCTCTCTCTCTCTCTCTCTTTCTCTCTTCTTTTTCTCTCTTCTCTCTCATACACATTACAAATACATTGAAGTTTACCAACACGTTATAATTGTACCAAATATTGTGGACAAATCTTTTATTTTAATGCACTTTTCAACATGTAACAGTACTTACTTTTCTTTTATTATCAATGTGTTTGGTATTTCCAAGTCAGTCTGAGTTTGTATGTAAACATGCTATAAAATCTGTTTAATGGTCTCATACAGTAATATTCACACATCAGCAGTGATTTACTAGAACTCTTTAATAAGTTTAGTATCCCGTGCGTAGCACGCGTACCCGCTAGTATATCATATTATTTGCAGATGTATGAAAGCAATATGATGTATCATGCAAATTTTACACAAATTAAATGTGTAATTTCTTGTGTGTAGCAGAGTAAAAAGTCAGCCTCTTGATTTAACATCATGCTAATGTAGTAATAGTATTGTAACAACAGCATACAAAATGAAGCACCTGAAACACTATTTGGTATGCTAATTCTATGCTAATTTATGTTAATCCTTCACTGCGAATACATTTTGGACAAATGGATGCTGACCTTCTTTTTTCCCTTTACGCAGATGTTCTACAGCTGTGAATTCACTTCAATTTGCGCTTTTACCGATATCCAGGAAGCCAGCATGATATCAGATATTGAGTCTGACAGTCAGTGCCCCATATATTATATATATATACTAGCCGCTTCGCGGCCAGGCAATGCGCAAAGCGTCAAAGCCACATACAAAGCTAAATTCTTCAGCCACCATTTTGTTTATCTCATTACGTAACCATAACCAAAAATGTGTTCACAGATCTTCATCATTTGACTTTACCTACTCATACACCAAATTTCGGTCAAATCGGAGCACTCTGAGTTTTCGGCGGCCATCTTGTTTGTGCCCACTTCCGGTTACCATGGCGACACCTTTTTTTAACCCCACCATGACCTTAACCCAGCCCACATCTAACCCCATACCAAGTTTTAAGTCGATGGGAACTCCTGTGTCTCAGGCGGCTTCGCCGCCTTCGACACAGTCGTCCATTGTTTACTCTGCCGCCATTTTGTTTTTCTCGTGACGTAACCATGGTAACCAAAATTTTTTTTTCACAGATCTTCATCATTTGACTTGACCAACCCACACACCAAACTTTGGTCAAATCGGAGCACTTTGAGTTTTCGGCGGCCATCTTGTTTCTGCCCACTTCCGGTTACCATGGCAACGCCATTTTTTAAAATCCCACCATGACCTGACCATGGCCCACATCTAATCCCATTCCAAGTTTTAAGTCGATGGGAACTCCTGTGTCTCAGGCGGCTTCGCCGCCTTTGACACAGTCGTCCAAATTCTTCAGCCGCCATCTTGTTTTTCTCGTGACGTAACCATGACAACCAAAACATTTTTACGCAGATCTTCATCATTCGACTGTACCTACACACACACACCAAATTTCGGTCAAATCGGAGCACTTTGAGTTTTCGGCGGCCATCTTGTTTGTGCCCACTTCCGGTTACCATGGCAACTCCATTTTTTTAACCCCACCCTAACCTGACCCCGGCCAACACCTAACCCCACACCAAGTTTCATCTACCCACACACCAAATTTCGGTCAAATCGGAGCACTTTGAGTTTTCGGCAGCCATCTTGTTTGTGCCCACTTCCGGTTACCATGGCAACACCATTTTTTAATCCCACCATGACCTGACCCTGGCCCACATCTAACTAACCCCATTCCAAGTTTTAAGTCGATGGGAACTCCTGTGTCTCAGGCGGCTTCGCCGCCTTCGACACAGTCGTCCATTGTTTCTTCAGCCGCCATCTTGTTTTTCTCGTGACGTAACCATGACAACCAATTTTTTTTTCACAGATCTTCATCATTCGACTGTACCTACCTACACACCAAATTTCAGTGAAATCGGAGCACTTTGAGTTTTCGGCGGCCATCTTGTTTGTGCCCACTTCCGGTTACCATGGCAACACCATTTTTTTAACCCCACGTTGACCTGACCCGGGTCCACACCTAACCCCATACCAAGTTTCAAGTGGATCGGAATAAAACTGTGGAAACGTATGAGTGTCACACAGACACACACACAGACAGACAGACAGACAGACAGACAGCGAAAATATATATACAGATATATATATATATATAAATAATATATGAATAAATGTTATCACAGGACTAAAGAAAAGGCTTTCATAAACGGGCCACACTAGTGGACTCGTCCGAAGAGAGGGGTGTGGAAAGATGGGCAAGCTGGCGGGCCATACAAGCTGGCGGGCCATACAGGCTGGCGGGCCATACAGGCTGGCGGGCCATACAGGCTGGCGGGCCATTTAGACTGGCGGGCCACACAGGCTGGCGGGCCATACAAGCTGGCGGGCCATACAGGCTGGCGGGCCATACAGGCTGGCAAGCATCAGCATCTGACTGGCAATCTTGCTTGGTTAATTCTCGGTGAATTCACAGTGATTCATTTATGAAATGACAAAAGAATTGGACGGTTTGGAAAAAAACCTCGTAAAAACAAAGCTAATCAGATGTTGTGTTCCGCCAGTTTGTGCTTCCTGCCAGCTTGTCTTTCTCTCACCCCTCTCCTCGGATGAATCCACTAGTGTGGCCTGTTTATGGAAGCCTTTCCGGACTAAATCATTGAGCATAACTAATGAGGCCATGCACCACAAACCAGTCAAAAAAGCTGTAAGAATTTCCCATCCAATGACCAGCAAAGTAATCGGGGGGGCTGTGTGGTGTGTTTTCTGTAGCTTTGCACATAGGTAACAAATGCTATAAACACGTTTTTTCTGCCATTCACATTAAAAACTGAATAAAACATGTGCTTGAAATGCCTGATTTGGTCATCTTGGACACTTCTGCCTGGTTTTCTCATGTAGAGCCACATAGCTGTCAGACAGACCTGGGCGTGCCCCAACACATGGTGGAAAACCTGAGCTCACTGCTACATGCCTGATGGCATGTACTGGCCAAGGCATCACCGGATATAAATTAATCTCAATTATAACATGATTCCTTAGAAGGAAATGTCTCTCTGAAACACTGTGCACAATGAAATGTCTCACTGAAGCACTCTGCACAATGAAATCTCACTGAAAAAGTGTGCCCAAGAGATGTCTCACTGAAACACTGTGCACAGGGAAATGTCTCTTTGAAACACATGCACAAGGAAATGTCTCACTGAAACACTGAGCACAAGGAAATGTCTCACCAAAACACTGTGCACAAGGAAATGTCTCACTGAAACACTGAGCAAGAGGAAATCTCTCACTGTAACGCTGTGCACAGGGAAATGTCTCACCAAAAAACTGTGCACAAAGAAATGTTTCACTGAAACACTGCACAGGGAAACGTCTCACCAAAACACTGTGCACAAAGAAATGTCTCACTGAAACACTGCACCGGGAAATGTCCCACCAAGTCACTGTGCACAAGGAAATGTCTCACTAAAGCACTGTGCACAAGGAAATCTCACTGAAACATTGAGCAAAAGGAAATGTCTCACTGAAACATTGAGCAAAAGGAAATGTCTTACTAAAGCACTGTGGACGAGACTGCCCACCACACAGTGTTTGGTTAGAACACCCAAAGCATCCGTACATGGCAAGATGTGTACAGTTGAACCAGCAGTTCATCGTTCACTAACACTGGGCATCTCTGCAGTTAGAGGCACTTTATAGAAAGCACAACACCATTACATGTCTAATGACAAGAAACACTTATGGCCAAGGCATTGCTTATCAGTAACTTAAACACACCAATATCACCACCATCATCATCATCATCATTATGTGATATATGACTTCTTGTCTCACATTCAAAGAAATTGCTCACAACAATTCTGTGGTAGAACCATCCAGGTTCCATCATGCATCCACACATGTGTGCAATGCACACACATGCATGCTTGCATGCACTTGCACACACACACACATGCATACATGCGTGCACTTGCACACACACACACACACACACACACACATACACACACACCACTCTCACAGAAGTTACTGTCTGTAACTGATTCCAAGACTGGGTCATGGAACTGTCTCTTGATGAAAGGAATCCTGCTCCATCAGGTACCGCCCATCTCCAGTTGGCAGCCTCAGGAGAACAGGTCCGTCTTCCTGAGTGAGTCTGCAGCCTCAGGAGAACAGGCCCTTCTTCCTGAGTGGGTCTGCAGCCTCAGGAGAACAGGCCCTTCTTCCTGAGTGAGTCTGCAGCGTCAGGAGAACAGGACCTTCTTTGTGAGTGCGTCTGCAGCCTCAGGAGAACAGGACCTTCTTCCTGAGTGAGTCTGCAGCCTCAGGAGAACAGGCCTGTCTTCCTGAGTGAGTCTGCAGCCTCAGTAGAACAGGCCCTTCTTCCTGAGTGAGTCTGCAGCGTCAGATGAACAGGCCCTTCTTCCTGAGTGGGTCTGCAGCCTCAGATGAACAGGCCCTTCTTCCTGAGTGAGTCTGCAGCCTCAAGAGAACAGGCCCGTCTTCCTGAGTGAGTCTGCAGCCTCAGGAGAACAGGCGCTTCTTCCTAAGTGAGTCTGCAGCCTCAGGAGAACAGGCGCTTCTTTCTGAGGGAGTCTGCAGCGTCAGACGAACAGGCCCGTCTTCCTGAGGGAGTCTGCAGCCTCAGGAGAACAGGCCCATCTTCCTGAGTGAGTCTGCAGCCTCAGGAGAACAGGCGCTTCTTCCTGAGTGAGTCTGCAGCCTCAGGAGAACAGGCGCTTCTTTCTGAGGGAGTCTGCAGCATCAGACGAACAGGCCCGTCTTCCTGAGGGAGTCTGCAGCCTCAGGAGAACAGGCCCATCTTCCTGAGTGAGTCTGCAGCCTCAGGAGAACAGGCACTTCTTCCTGAGTGAGTCTGCAGCCTCAGGAGAACAGGACCGTCTTCCTGAGGGAGTCTGCAGCCTCAGGAGAACAGGCCCGTCTTCCTGAGTGAGTCTGCAGCCTCAGGAGAACAGGCCCATCTTCCTGAGTGAGTCTGCAGCCTCAGGAGAACAGGCACTTCTTCCTGAGTGAGTCTGCAGCCTCAGGAGAACAGGCACTTCTTCCTGAGTGAGTCTGCAGCCTCAGGAGAACAGGCCCGTCTTCCTGAGTGAGTCTGCAGCCTCAGGAGAACAGGCACTTCTTCCTGAGTGAGTCTGCAGCCTCAGGAGAACAGGCCCGTCTTCCTGAGGGAGTCTGCAGCCTCAGGAGAACAGGCCCATCTTCCTGAGTGAGTCTGCAGCCTCAGGAGAACAGGCACTTCTTCCTGAGTGAGTCTGCAGCCTCAGGAGAACAGGCACTTCTTCCTGAGTGAGTCTGCAGCCTCAGGAGAACAGGCCCGTCTTCCTGAGTGAGTCTGCAGCCTCAGGAGAACAGGCACTTCTTCCTGAGTGAGTCTGCAGCCTCAGGAGAACAGGCACTTCTTCCTGAGTGAGTCTGCAGCCTCAGGAGAACAGGCACTTCTTCCTGAGTGAGTCTGCAGCCTCAGGAGAACAGGCACTTCTTCCTGAGTGAGTCTGCAGCCTCAGGAGAACAGGCACTTCTTCCTGAGTGAGTCTGCAGCCTCAGGAGAACAGGCACTTCTTCCTGAGTGAGTCTGCAGCCTCAGGAGAACAGGCCCGTCTTCCTGAGTGAGTCTGCAGCCTCAGGAGAACAGGACCTTCTTTGTGAGTGAGTCTGCAGCCTCAGGAGAACAGGACCGTCTTCCTGAGTGAGTCTGCAGCCTCAGGAGAACAGGACCTTCTTTGTGAGTGAGTCTGCAGCCTCAGGAGAACAGGACCATCTTTGTGAGTGAGAAGACTGGAGCAGGCACTTGCATTGTGATTTGCTCCTCCATCAAACACAATTTATTTGCCACCTTATCATTGACAAGGGTCAGGATGCTCAACACGTCCTTACTGAAAGGAAGAAAGAAAAACTCTTGACTCAAAAAGTTTCCTCCTCGACATTCAAAATTAGGACTGCAGATTTGAGAATGATAACAATAATTCATATTCATATCAGTCAAAGGATATTATTGTTTGCACACAAACACACACACACACATACAGACATGCACGCGTGTGCGCGCGCGCACAAACACACACACACACACCTCTGTTACTATTCCCATACCTTAAAACCTTTTGCTCCTTAAAAACGGGGGTGGGGGTTGGGGTGAGGTTGGGGGTTGGGGTGGGGGGTGGGGGGTGGGGGTGTAGTGGTACATACTTGTAAGCAAAGAGTGGTTAGCGCGCTGGACCTACAGTCTATTTATGGCCAGTAGGGTACGGCGTTCGAAGCTGCGCGGGGATCCCAGAGCTTGCATCCTTGAGCAAGATGCTTAACTCGCATTGCTTCTCCCCACCCGAGGAGTAAAACCGGGTACCAAACGGCCCTCTTCAGGGCTACCAAGAAAACGGCCCTCCTCAGGGCTGCCAAAAACGGCCCTCCTCAGGGCCTCTCCCCAGGTCCTTCGGATGAGACCTTTATAAACCGAGGCCTAGTGTGCGATACGCATTCACAAAACATCAAATCGCGCACTATAAAGATCCTGACACTCATGTCCTCGACGGGTGAGTGCCGGTCACAGATAAAATACCCAGCACGCAAAAATAGTGCAGCAGTTTCACCAGCATGTTGGTGTTGGCTGCCTTAAAACCTAAGAAGAAAGGCTGTTTATGATTTGTAGCTTCCTCTGAAAAGTTGGCATCCATAACAAATTAAAGAGGTCTAGACTGGATAAGGAGTCACACAATTGGTTCAAGTCAGTTGGTATCACACATGTGTACAGAAACCAAGTATCCCCAGTTTCTTTACAAGCATCATGAACATATTTTGTATTACACGAAACATAAGTACATCACACAGATTTTCATGGAAATCTTTCCTCAACATCACTAAAAAGAAAGAAATAGTCTATATCACTATTATCACTAGTGTCTTTATCGTCATCATCACCATTGTGGCCACCATGGTTATTCTTCACCTACATGTCAAGTTACAATCAATTACTGCAGCAAAGCCAGATCTGCCTTGTTAGCACCAACGTCGAATACAGGACAAGTATGGGAAACCAAACCAAGACACTGTTCGCAATGTCAATGCACATCAGTCCAGAAAGCCAACTACTGAACTAAGTTGCTCATTTCTTCTTATACAAACTCCAAGTTTATTACTCTTTAAATCTGTCTCTATCTTCTCTCACCTCTGTGCATGTTTCTCCAGCTGCTCAGCAAGCGTCATCATGTACCAGGACCCCATGGTTGTGCTGCGGAAGGACGAGTAGCCGGAAGGTGTGCAGAACCCCAGCAGGAAGTCGGGCTCTTCAAGGGTCACCAGTTGACTGGGTGGCACATCAGGCTCTTCAGGAACATCCCCCTCCATCGGAACCCCTGTAGCACACGCCCCTGATCAGTCTCTCTGATGCATCATGCCCCACAACCACAAACCCAGCCCTTTCCATACCACCCCTACTGTGGGCACACTCTCCAGCTGTCCTTCGCAGACTCATTGTTCTAAATTTAGCAACCATGACAGAACAACTTTGGCCCAAGGCTGTCATGTGACTGCTAAATTTAGAAAAATGAGTTTGGAGAGAGTAATGTGAGAGGGGGTGGGTGGGGCTTGGCAGAGAGTGGGTCTGTACAGGAGTGGCAGCAAGAGGAGGTAGGTGGTATGGGACTCCATTCTCTACACTTCTCCACATCCCTTCCAGAGAAAGAGGAAGGAATTGGGGGGGGGGGGGAGGGGAGTGGAAGAGAGAGACACCTGCACACAAGAGGAGAGGAGGCAGGGGGAGGAGGAAGAGAAGGAGGAGGAAGAGAAGGAGGAGGAGGAAGAGAAGGAGGAGGAGGAAAAGAAGGAGGAGGAGGAGGAAGAGAAGGAGGAGGAGGAAGAGAAGGTGGAGGAGGAAGAGAAGGTGGAGGAGGAAGAGAAGGAGGAGGAGGAGGAAGAGAAGGAGGAGGAGGAGGAAGAGAAGGAGGAGGAGGAGGAAGAGAAGGAGGAGGAGGAAGAGAAGGAGGAGGAGGAAGAGAAGGAGGAGGAGGAAGAGAAGGAGGAGGAGGAGGAGACTAAGGAGGAGATTAAGGAGCTGATGAAGCAGCTGAAAAAGAAGGAGGAGGAGGAGGAGGAGGAGGAGGAGGAGGAGGAGGAGGAGGAGGAGGAGGAGGAGGAGGAGGAGGAGGAGGAGGAGGAGGAGGAGGAGGAGGAGGAGGAAGAAGAAGAGGAGATGAAGGAGGAGAAGAAGCTCTTTAATGGTGAGGGAAAAGAGATTGAGGAAGAGGAGAAGCAGTTGTTGAATGAAGTGGAGATAAAGGAGGAGAATAAATTGAAGAAAGTGGAAGAGATAAAGGAAGGAGAGGAGTAGAAGTTGAATGAAGTGGAGATGAAGGAGGAGAAATTAAAGAAAGAGGGAGAGATAAAGGAAAAGAAGGAGGAGGAGAATAATAAGGAAGTGGAAAAAGCAGAAGTTGAAGGAAGTGGAAATGGAAGAGGAGGAGGAGGAGGAAATGAAGGGAAGGAGGAGATGAAGGAAGTGGAGGAGGCAGAAGAACTGGTGAAGGAGCTTCAGGCACAACACGCTGAACGAAGAGGAGGAGTGGGCTGCATACCTGGTTGTTTTACGTGGCCTCGGCAAGCCTGAAAGAAGAACATCTTGGGCTTCCCATGGAGAGTTGGGCAAGATGTGGCATGGAGAGGACTGATCAGACTTTCAAATGAAATGATCTGGCCATCCACGCCATGAATGACTCCATCTGATCCATGGGACATGATGCAGCAAACAAAACAGTCAAACCTTTTATGATCTATTCGGGAGATCTGAAAGGGGAAACCACAGACAAAAAAGTCATTTTTCCTGTGACCTACTTGTGAGATCTGAGAGAGAGAGTGAGAGAGAGTGAGAGAGTGAGCGAGAGAGAGAGAGTGAGAGAGAGAGAGAGAGAGAGAGAGAGAGAGAGAGAGAGAGGAAGGGAGGGAGGGAGGGAGGGAGGGAGGGAGGGAGGGAGGGAGGGAGGGAGGGAGGGAGGGAGGGAGGGAGGGAGGGAGGGAGGGAGGGAGGGAGGGAGGGAGGGAAGGAGGGAGGGAGGGAGGGGGAGAGAGAGAGAGGGAGGGAGGGGGAGAGAGGGAGTGGGAGGGAGGGGGAGAGAGGGAGGGGGAGAGAGGGAGAGAGAGAGGGAGAGAGAGAGAACGAACAAATGAACAGTTTATTGGGTAGGCCTCTGGCCTTTTCCAAAGCAAAGCAAGCAATACACATTAAGCATATGGAAATACCTCAGATGGAACATCTGTGCCAACATCGCATCAAATACGCATGTCTACCTATTCAACCAAATAGAAAGCGTTACATTCTGGTGAATTTACAGCCAAATCTCTTTGCTTGAAGGCTTTGTACAGATAAACACTTGCTGCTCTTAGTTATAGTGTTGTATTCATTGCTTAAAAGAGTTTTCATTGGATTTTCAATAGATGGCACAAGATGTAACAACAGGTACCGTTCCCTCAAGTCCTGCAGAGCAAGGCATTCCAACATGAAATGAAATTCATCCTCCTCTTTTTCTCTACATTATGGACACAACAAGTCATATGATTGCTTCATATATCTTCGTCTATGGATGTACAAATCGGTGATGCCCATTCTAAAGCGGACGAAAACATCTCTGAAAACCTTTTTATTGATACAACAGAGAGAGAGAGAGAGAGAAAAATTTGATGGTAAACAATGAACTGTGTGCTGTCCCGTCTTCCCTGCCTTATGAGCACTGGGAATCCACTAATCAAGTTATATACATGTATATACAGCAGTCCCTGTGACGAGCGGACACCCTTGGGGGAATCCAAAGGTGTCCCTACATGACAGGTGTCCCCTCATTAGAGGGATCTGATGATCGAGATAGAACATGTCATTGAAACAGCTAACTGTCTTGATATGATTAAGTCTCTAAATGTCGTGGTAAGGTGTCTCACACACTAAGTTTCAAGAAAAAGCTTGAAATGTCACTATTTTTGTATTATTTTAAAGACCAACACCTTAACTGTGTGTAACTAAGTCAAAAAGATAGTTTGTTGAGAAATGTGTGCATAGGAGCTTCGGAAAGTTCAAAAGGTGGTGTGGTAAGCATGTAACGAATGACACAGTATATTACCATTTTCTGGCAAACAAAAACAACTACTGATATTATTTGTGTTCTAAACACAAATTAACAAAGTGTGTTGACATAAAGGGGGAGAAAATAAAAAAATAACAAGAAGGTCAAAGCCCATACGACTCGCATACTTGACCTTGACCTTTACATGACATTGACCTTTACATGACCTTGACCTTCATGTGACCTTCAAGGTCAAGGTCAAACAACTAAACCTAGCAATGACATCATACACTAAGAAATGCTTTACACTTTCCCTACCAAAATACACGTGGCCTTGACCCAAGGTCAAGGTCATCCAAGGTCATGCAACACAAAGCTGTTAATTCAAGACATAGGAAGCACAATGGTGCTTATTGGCACTTTCTACCATGAGATATGGTCACTTTTAGTGATTCACTACCCCATTTTGGTCACATTTCATAAGAGTCAAAGTGACCTTGACCTTGATGATATGTGACCAAATGTGTCTCATGATGAAAGTATAACATGTGCCCCACATAATTATTAAGTTTGAAACAGTTATCTTCCATAGTTCAGGGTCAAGGTCACTTCAAAATATGTATACAATCCAACTTTGAAGAGCTCCTGTGACCTTGACCTTGAAGCAAGGTCAACCAAACTGGTATCAAAAGATAGGGATTACTTTGCCCTATATACCATATATAGGTCAGGTATCCAATCTCAAAAACTTCAGAGAAAATTGAGAAAATGTGAAAATGGCTGTTTTTTAGACAACATTTATGGCCCCTGCGACCTTGACCTTGAAGCAAGGTCAAGTCACTATGTATGTTTTTTGAGGCCTTGTCATCATCATGCCACATTTGGTATTGATAGACTTAATAGTCTCCGAGAAAAATCCAACGTTAAAGTTTTCGGACGCCCGGACGCCCGCGGACGGACGAAACGGGTGAGTACATAGACTCACTTTTGCTTCGCATGTGAGTCAAAAATAGAACTCCTGATAGCTGGCACAATTATTGACAAGAAGGTGCTAAAAGCCCATATGACTCACATGCTTGACCTTGACCTTTATATGACCTTGACCTTCAGGTGACCTTCAAGGTCAAGGTCAAACAACTAAACCTACCAATGACATCATACACAACGAAATGCTTTACACATTTTTCCTACCAAAATACATGTGACCTTGACCCAAGGTCAAGGTCATCCAAGGTCATGCAACACAAAGCTGTTAATTCAAGACATAGGAAGCACAATGGTGCTTATTGGCACTTTCTACCATGAGA